>JABUQX010050198.1:0-18643 GCA_015478945.1 Trachelipus rathkii
GAGTATGGCTTTCGCGCGGTTTCTAAGGTATCTACTGGGAGATATACTTTCTATTTAACGGATTTCATGTTTTTCCACTCTTAGAACTTACGGGGGGATTGGTGGTGGCGCTTGATATCCAAAGTTTTGACCGGGTATGGCACCAGGGTTGTGCTCTCCAAGCTCCCTCCTTGGGTTTCCTCTTCTCTTTGCTTACTTAGTCTAGCTTTCTTTCAAATCGTCCAATATCGGCTGTGGTTGATGGGGCGACTTCTTCTTCTTTTTCTGTCAATAGTTTTGTGTTTCTCAGGTTCTGTCTTATCTCTACTTTATTCCTATTTTCATCAATGATCTTCCCTGCACATCTAACTCTACCATTCATATGCCGATGAAGACTTCATTCTTCAACTCATTTCAAATTTGCTCCTCTTTTACTTCTAGAATTGCTCTTGTCTTATTTCCAACTTCATTCTCGGTGATCTGGATAGAATTCGATTGGGGTCGTCTCAACCTCGTGAATTTAATTCTTTAAAACTTCAACTTCTACCAAATGCTCCCGGCTCTAAAACTTTTTAATTCCTATCTCTTTCATTGAATGACGTGTCTGTTCGGACTTACTGTTGACCATATAAACATTCTTGGCCCCTCATCATAAACAAAAAAATGTTTGGAAAACCTCAAATCACAACGGTTTGTAAGGTGGCCTCAAAGAAAATGGAGTTCTGTTTAGACTGCGAGACTTTTTTTCCTTCTTTCAGTTGCTCACTAAGGGGTCCTTATTCACCCTTGATATGGAGTACTGTTTCAGATCTGGGGGCATCTGTTTCACCGCTGTTGACAGGGTCGAGTTCAAAGCAAAAGGCTGTATAAACGTTACTGTACTTCCACTTTTCACTTGATCTCTAATCTGTTGCGCCGAGATGTTGTGCTTTATCTCTTTTTTTATAGGTAATAAAAGGTGTGCGAGCGAAATTACCACTCGCGCACACACATTTAGCGCCTCGTAAACAAGGGGGGCTTACGTGTGATTTGCTCACGAGTTTGTGTTGTAGATATTTGGAACCCAGGACTAGTTCAATTAGCGTGATTCTTCTTTTCCTGCACTTGTTATGTGGAACTCTCTATCTTCTTCTGTGTTCTGCTGAATTTATCTTCCTCACTTTCAAAAGATGTATACTCGAGTAATTTGCGCTAGCGGATGCAAATTTGGCGTGTAACACCCCCTCCTTGAAGGGCTCTGCCCGTGAGTGGATGGTGAACTGTAAAAAAAAGAAAACAAGAAAAAAAAAATTCACTTAGAATTGGAAGTTTGTTTACACTGGGGCTGACTTCACTTTTAGTTGGAGTTCATTCGGAGTGCACATTTGTTTTCACACCTGCCAGTCAATATACGTGCGCAATTGACTGTGTGTTTGTTTCACGTCCGCGCAATTAACTTTGTGTTACTTCAGTAGTGCCGCATTGATCTATGTGCGCCAGTCATTTATATGATTGCGCAGTGACCCTTGGTAGTTACTTCACGGTGTGCGCAATTGAATTATGGTTTGTTTGTGTGCGATAACATTCTGTTGGTTTCAGTTGTGATGCAATTAATGTGGTGTTGTTCACGTGTGCGCAATTGATCTATGCTGCGCAGTTGCATTTCATATTAGTGGCATGTGAATTGGTAGTTGCTTTCACGTGTGCAATGACTTGTGATTTGTTTCTGATGTCAAGACTTTGTGCTTCGTAGTAGCAATTGACAATATTGTGTTTGCTTCATTGTGCGAATTTTACGTTGTGTTGCTTCAGTCGGTGAGCAATGAATCTAATAGTGCGCAGTTTAACTTCATATCTGCGATGACTTATATTACTGTACGTAGTGCCGCAGTTCAAATGATATCGTGCCGAAAATTGATTTGTGTATTGTTTCACGTGTGCCAATAACGTGTGTTTCTTCACGATGTTTGCAATTGTATCTATAACTGTTTAGTTTACTTCATATGTGCGCAGTGACTTGTAGTTGCTTCTCGTGTGCGTCAACTTATATGTGCGCGATTGACTTTGTGTTTGCTTCAGTGTGGGAATTACTTATGGTGTTGCCTCCGTGTGCGCATGACTTTAAGTTGCGCAGTATTATTATGTCCGCCCAGTGATTTGTAGTGCTTCAACAAACTTGCGCAGTCAACTTATACGTGCCAATTGACTTTGTGTTATGCTTCACTGTAGCGAATGATTATTTGAATTGTTCTGCGCTATTAATTATTTTCCTTGAGGCTTTGTCACTTTATTTCAGCGCGGTTGAGACTTAACAAATAAATACCTTGTCCATAGTGCGTTAGGAACTCTCGAATTGTACAGTGGGCATAATGACCTCATCAACTATTAACAGCGCTAGTTAATTTCCCAGGCTTTTAGATGTTTGTAAGGCCTGTGGGAATATTTTTACACGTATAATTATTCACAGTGGATATATTAAACGATTAATGGTCACAGAGGAATTCTAAAAAGAAAGACCTGCATCTTCTTCGGATGAAACAACAGCTAGTTTAAAAGCAACATAACAGGGTGAGCTTAGTCCCCTTCGAATGAAAAGGGGTATTTTAAGAAGAAAGCTTACTTTGTGCTGCAAACATTTTAATGAAAAAGGTGATGATACAGAGTCACCTATCCTCATCGAACCTGTTGTTATCAAAACAATTTTTGACAAGGTGACCTCGATTATCTCGGACATTAAAACTCAAGATACTCTGATCGAAAACCTATTAATAAAAGCTGAGTCCACCAAGTTCGACCAATCGCTTCTAGACGAAGAGATTTCCCATATTGATGCTTACAATAAAGTGGCCAAGCTTCCAATTTAGGGTCGATATGAATATGGAAATAAATCCAAAGATTCTTATCTTTGCCCTTTTGATACATGAGAGAACCGTTCAATTCGAACAAAACAAGCTTGAACACTCCCCAAGTTTTTTCCATGCAGCCTTTTAGCCTGAAATCAGCTAAAATGCAGGGATTTTTGCGCGAAAAGGACAGCACTCCTTTCACTCGTCTGCAGGGTTCAATAATGTGTATGAGGAGAGGAGGATGTCAAAAGCAATGTTAATTTGCAGTATTCAAGTCCCATTTAAAGGGATATGCACTCAGAGACATTGAGCATTTGACGGGTAGGATTGAGAACTATTTGAAGTTGCTATTGTCATTTTAAAAGAAAATATTTGAACAAATGCTTTCATTAATTGATTCATCTATTTGCATGAACTGGACTCATTCCGCCTTGGACGGAAGCAACTTGAACAAGTCAGATTCTTTAATTTCAAAGTTCGGATCCATCTAAAAGATTGGAGTCGATTGACCTGTTCCAGAGGAAAGTTTGCTGAAAATAAATCAGACCAAATTTAGTTGATAACTTCCTCTCTCATATTAGAAGTTGAAACTGTCGAACACATCTTGCTGAGGTGCCCCACACTCGCACCCTACAGAACACTCTATCAATAATTCAACAATGCTGAGTTTTCGCACCTCTCAGACCTAACTTCATTCTATAAACTAAATCATTTCTTATTTTTACATTGAAATAGAAGGGTACCCTCTGATCAGAAGAGTCATACTTTTAATACTTCAAAAGGTAGTGGCTCTCTAATAGTAGAAATGAAAAAGAACTCAATCAATTTATTCAAATTTGAATAATCAATATTCCAAGGAAAGTCAAGTGTAAGCTGTGCAATGGAGACAATTACCTCTCTAAACGGTCTACGTAAACCCTAAATCAAAAAGAGACAGATGTATGGCATTAAACATGTGCTGTAACTGTTCCAGCATAAGCAATGCAAGATTACATGCGGCTAAAATACTCAATTTAAAGTATCCTTGCTATAAGAATGTAAGAAGCCGAAACATTAGCCTCTCTGTTCTGATGGAACCACTAATCAAAACAGGGAGCATTCACGTCAGAAATGCTGGATGAAGGAAATAAAAGTGATGTTAGTATATCTTGCAATTAACATGGACATTTCAGGCCTCTATTTCATGCATTACATAACCATAATAGACAAAGCTCAATAACAAATCAATTCTTATTCGCTGACTAAACTCATTACAGAGAAACATGCTGCCTAATTGCTATTTTTTTTTTTTTTTTTTTATTTTTTTTATACAGTGTCACACACTCACGGGCGAGCCCTATTCAAGGAGGGGGTGTTACACGCCTTCAGTAATCGGAAACTTCTAACGCAAAATTAGCAAGATGAGAGCAGCTGCAGAGCTTGAATGGGGGAGATTAAATTAGCAGGAACACAGAGATGGAGTGAATTCCACAGAACAGAGGTGGCAGGAAAGAGGAAGAACTGCAGCAAACAAGTCTGGAAGTACCATATATCAACACAAAACTCATGTGCAGATACAGACCTTTGTACTACGAGGGCGACCGTAAGGGGTAGGTACGCGCGAGGATAGTTCCTCAGCACTGCCAGCTACGGATTACCATATAGAAAAAGGATAAAGCACCAAATCGCGCCGCAAAGATAGAGTCAAGTGAGCTGGAAAGTATGGGACAATTTATAAGCTTTTTGCCTTTTGACTCGACCCTATCTAAAAGCGGGGTGAATCAGAGCCCCCCCAGATATGAGCAGGCGAGTACTCCATAGAAGGAGCGATAGGCCCTGTATAGCTGGAAGCAACTGAAAGAGGAAAAAGTCGTCGCAGTCTAAACAGAATCCAGTTTTTTGAGCCGCCTAGCAAACCATCTGTGATGTTAGGTTTCAGACATTTTTATTAGTTTATGTTAAGAAGGATGTTTTATATTGGTAACAGAGAGACGAGAGAACAGTCGAAAGAGATAGGAAGTTGGGATGTTTTAGAGAGGGATTTGTAGAAGATTGTATTTTTTAAAGAATTGAATTGTCACAGGTTCAGACGACCCACCGGAAATTCTATCCAGACAAGCGAGAATAGAATCGGAAAGATTAAGACGAGATGGCAAATTTAGAAGTAAAAGAGGGAGAATTGAAAGAGTTGAAGAATGAGGGTCGAGGTCATCGCTATGAGTGAATGAGTTAGTATGTAGTGAGAGATCAATTAATTGAAAGTAGGAAATAGTAGGAATAAGACAGAACCCTGAGGAACACAATAATGACAGAAAAGGAGAAGAAGTCGAGCGCCATCAAAGCGAATATGAAGATTGAAGAAAACTGACATTAAGTAAGCAGTAAGAGAAGAGGAACCAAAGAGGGAGTTGGAGAGCAGTACGCGTGCCATACCCCGTTCAAATGCTTTGATATGTCAGAGAGCCACCACGCAAGTCTCCGTAGTTCTAAGGGCGAAAACCAGTAAAATCAGAAGAATAGAAAGTAATATCCCAGTGAGAGCCTCGAGCGCCGAAGCCGTATGGCGATCGAAAGAGTGAATGAGAATTTCGTATCTAAGAAATGAGAGTTGAGAAGATTTCAAAATCTTAGATAGAATCAAGTAAGATCATATAGGCAGAATATTAGAAGATCAGAGCGCTTATTTATATTTCGGAATAGGTTGGACATGTGGTGTTCCAACACTGAGGGAAATGTTAGTATTGAGACTAGACGAATATAGATTGACCGAGGCGGGATAGCCGAAGCACATCCCTCAAACTCGGGGAGGATTGCATCCGTCCACCGCTTCCTAAAGTTCGTAGTTTCAGGAGCCCATCTCGCAACCCGATCGAATGAATCAAGGCAAGGCATAGAACTGAGAGGAAGGAGGAGGTGAGGAATGACAGAAATCGTCCAGGTTGAGTTAGAGGAACATAGGAGGCCGAAGAGATTGGCTTTCAGTTGGGAAATTAGCACAGAACCATCAGAGCGAAAAAGAGGAGGAAAGAAATTTGACAGAAGTTGTTAGAGATGTTTTTGCAAGAGGCAGAAAGACTTGTCAGTAGGAGAACCAAGGAGGTTAGCGCACTTTCGTTTATGAAAGCCCGCTTTGCATGTCGAAGAGTATCCCTGCAACGATTTCTGTAGAATGGAAATTAGCAAGAGTAATAGGAGAACGAAATTTCTTCCATTCTCGACAGGACCTGTCTCTAGCCTGAATGGCCAGAGAGACAGAGCACGAATCGAACCAGGAATTATTGAGGAGAAAAATTTGTCCGAAGAAGGAATGAACTGCTCATGCCATCACGATTAAAAGACCTTATCGGCAGAAGTGGAAGCGTCACCAGAGACAAAGCAGTACATCAAATATAGTTAGCGTTAGAAGCAACGCAATGGCCCCCAATCGCCCGATCAAAGTGCCCGAAAAAGAGTAGGCAGGTGGAGCTGTTGGGGAGAAGTATTATAAATTAAGAGATATAAGTTGTGGTCAGATTTACCGCTAGGAGGAAAGTGAGTGTATTTTAGAGGAGAAGATAGGTGAGTGAAACATAGTCAAGTGTGTCAAGAATTGGTTAGGAGATCCAGAATGTGCTTGGTTTCTTTAATTTAGATTGCAGATCCTTTGAGAATTGCTGAGACAATTCGGCTCCTCCCACCTAATCGTGTGAGAGGACCACCATTCAGTGTTATATGTACATTGAAATCCCCTAATGGAGGACCTCAGTATTTGGTGAGAAGATATAACAGTTTCGTGAGAAGTATAAAGGTAATCAAAAAGGGTAAGCCTCTTCTTAGGAGAACAGTAGCAGAAGGCACAAGATATTGTAGTAGAGCGAAGAAAGATTTTAAGCACAGAAATATCGAAGTTAGAGATTCAAAGACACCAGGACTGTTATCGGAGTGTTTATGTTTACAATAGGCAAAATAATCCACCCTTCAGACGGAAAATTATGAAATAAGTTATGTTGGATATATTAACGAGTTAGAGGATGAAATTCTTAGCCATCTGGAGTGTCTCAGACAAAAGCAAAAAGTTATAGGTTGAGAGTTAGAGAGGTTTGTATTCACGGATGCAAAGTTAGAAGTGCAAGCCGAATTGTTTGGTTGAATCAAATGAAAGCCGCGCTGCGCCAAATCGCCAGCTGACCGCAACGCAGACAGATGACACATGGTCAATAGACATGAAGCAGACAAAAACCACAAAGAGAACGAGGATAAAGCTTTCGTAGCTCTAACCTAAATTAAAACCTGGAATTAAAAAATACGTAAAACCTATATTAAGTAAAAAAAAAAAAAAAAAAAAAAAAAAAAAAAATTATCATTAAATCTGACGCAAGGGCGATCGTTTACACGCAAGCGCACAGTCGAACAGCCTGAACACCATTTAGTCAAAGAAAAAAAACATACCATTAGAGGTGCTCGTGAAACTATAAAGGTGGAAGATAAAACAGTGCAGACAAGAAATGACTGAAGGACATTCAGATGCGTAAACGCCAAAAAAGTAAGTTAAAAGAAGTCGAGGAAAAAAATAAACACAAAAAAAAACATAACATAGTACTAGAACTAACGTATTGCTTTCAATGCCATCCCCTTAAAAAACTAATATAAGTTATTCTAACCCATAACTAAAAAAGCTTCAAATTCAAATTTTAAAAACGGATAATATATCTTTAAAAGTTTAAGGATTCACATATTAAAACATAATAGTTAAAACACTTAAAACAGGGCATCATTAATATACAAACACACTTAATTAAAAAAAAATAACCAAACATATAAACTACACACATTTCCATTGGAGCTCGATAAAACAACTTTGTCCACTAACGCACACTATAAATCCAAAAACTTACTAAACTCCCCGCGGAATCAACTGTGAACAATTACCTATAATCTGAAATTGCTACTTTCAACATTTTCTTTACCTACAATATATGGTAGTAATACTCCAAACCTTTTAATATGAACCTTCTAAGTTTAAATTATTCAATCTCAGGAGAAAAAGATTACTTCTATCGACCCAAATTTCGTCCTGCCTATTCGAATTACAAATTCTTATACGAAAATATTTTTTAAGTAAAAACTAAAATTCTCTGGTAGTGATATTATTCAAACTGCATCTCTATCTGATATAGTACACCTATCTTAATTTATAATTTTCGCTAATTAATTCTTTAGTTCTCGGATTGGTATTTTTTTTCTAATGGCTCTCTTCCTGGTGTCTTATGTTAATACTCTGTGCACGTTGAATATTATACTCAAAGGTCTTTCTAATCTGATGTGCTGCGAGTCCAAGGATTCAACCTCTTCTAATTCTAAATAACACCAATCATTTAGCTATGTACCACAATAAAGAGGTTAATGAAGGGGGATTCATGAAAATATTTTTTATTTCAGCGATTGAAATTCTTAGGCAATAAATGTTAGTCTCGATGATTCTCATTCTTTATAAACCAAATAGTAAAATAGCGGTAGTAGACCATTCAGAAAAAGATTATCATAATGTAAATATATGTTTTTGTACAGCCACGCGGACCTAATGCATAGTAAAAATAAAGAGAAAAGAGTGAAAATATTAAATTAGAAAATAAAAATTATATGATGAACTATTAAATAAGTAAAATTAAAAAATAAATTTAAACTAACCAAATTTCAAGATTTTGTTACTCTTGCCATTTCAGATGCATGGTTTTTTTCGTCGTCTTCTAATTTTGAGAATTTAACATCAACGCCTCCAATGCAACTTTTTTCTTTTTTTTCTCTTTGTTGAAGAAAACGCCTTAACTTCTTTTTTGGGCTTTTTGAAGTGACATCTGATGAGTCAATGTGCCAACAGGTCATCAAGGTGGCCTTAAACGATGTTTCTTCTGAATTTGAGCTGCTGAGACTTAAGTAAGAATTTTAGTGTAGTTTTCTCAACTCATCATAAAGTTTCTCAAGTTCCGCAATACAATCTATCCCGTGCATTTTTTGCTATCTTGGTTTGAATTTTCAAAATTCGCATCTTATTGAGTCATTTGATAGTTACAGCTTCTTTGTATTCTCTAAGAGTCCAGTTGGTCAACATTCATCTACGTGCAACTTGCCTATTTCGATAGTAACTTCCAACCCAGTTTGATTCGTCATGTAGTCAGCTGAATAGTTGTGACTTGATGGCAATATTCATAATTTTTATAAATTTGTATTTGATGAAGAGGAAGCCACACAAAAAATAAATCAAACTAAAATAAAAAAGACCCAAAGTAAATTGTTTAAATAATAGGTTTAATAATTCTATCTGAATGGAACCTAACTTCAAATCAATTAGTTAGGAGAGAGTCTTATTTCAGAGTATACTTGATTATTGAAAAAGAATATTAATAAATAGTTTATATCAGTAACAAAAAATGAACATATAATTAAATATTATAATTAAAAGAAAGGAAAAAAATAACAAAAAAATTTCTTGCATTTGTCCAGAGAAAGCAACTTTTTCCATAAACTCCCACCTCTTATAAAAAACAAATGTAAATATTTATAACTAAAAAACTAAAAAACTAACTAAAAGTGTTTCGATACAATTTGAAGTAATAAAAAGTGAACAAATGAGACGCTGAATCAGTTTCATAGGATAATCATTTTCAATTTATAAAAGAAAAACATGAATTTTCCAAAAGATCACTAATTTTTATAAATTTTAACGTAAAGAGGCACAGGTTGCATTATGTCCATTGAACTAAACTTCGCAATCTCAATTATTGAGCAGAGTGTCAAATTTTTGGAGTTCTACCGTTGAGTTTCCAAAAAAAAACACCCACCGATGTAACAGTTTAATTTATATATATATTATATATATAATATTTAATATATTATATATATATATATATAATAGATATATATTATATATATAGTATTATAATAATAGTTATATATATATACATATATATATATATTATATTATATATATATATATAGATATATTATATAGATATATTAATATTATTATTATATATATATATATATATATATAATATATTATATAATATAATATATATATATATATATATAGTATTAATAATATATTATTATAATATATATATATTATATTATTAGTTACAGTGTTAATTTATGTAGTATAGGGCTATAGTTGAAATAAAAGATATACACTAAACGAATGTTTCAGATGGACAATTTTAGTTTATTAGGTGTGAGAAGAATTGACTAAATGAAGAGGGAAGCATATGAGAGTTATTGTGTGTGAGAAGGTGTAAATGAGAGAGATAATGACAGTTAATTGAGATGGTTTAGGTCATGTGGAAAGGATGAATGTTAGTCGGTTGGTTAAGCGGATGTATAGTTGGTAGAGTGTGTTGGAAATTTGAACGGTGGGAGACGTAGAAAAGTGATTGAGTAGTAAAGGAGTGCCTGAGGAGGATATGTTGAGTTGGCAGGGGCGAGAAAGAAAGTGCATATTAGGGAATGGTGTTTGTGGGGTGGGGAGTTTGGTTGTGCCCACTGGCCAAACTGATTGAACTCACATTTAATAAGATGCCATAGTGGGTCCGTCGCGGTCCCGCTTTAGGGTGGATTTTCTGAATGCGGCGATTTTCAATAAAGGTATCATAGGGAGCAATATAGTTGGTTCTCACTCAGAAAATTTTCATATTCTTCTATACTTTTCTGTTTCCTGTATGTTACGACTTTACCCCCAGTCTTGAGGAGAATAAGGTGGGTGATGAAGATGATAATGATTACTTATACTTTTTGAATAAATTTTAAATTATAATTATCTATATATTTTCTATATTTGCATACAGGTTTTTATACAACATCTTGATGATTACTACATTTCTTCCCTCTTTGTTATAATTTTTATATAGCTTCTTAACGGACAAGAGTTTTTCCTGGATTATACTCGTATTATTGTGATTTTAAATCTTTAAAGTTTATTTTGTGTCATTAAATTTTAATTCTTTATAGTTTTGTTGTAGTTTGTATTATTATGATCTAAATTCTCAAAATGCATTATGAGTATTAATTATTGATAAAAAAGCTATCATTAAGTTATTATTTATGAAGCATATTGAATTTATCAATGTCAAATACACGCATTATTCAAGGGTTGCTGCCCTAAGTTTCGGTGAAAATACTCATATATAAGGCATATTGTTTATGAAACGAAAAAATGAAGTGGAAAATGATAATAATAAAGAAATTTTCGACAAAATAACAAGAACGAATTTATTTTAATTTTAAACAGAAATGTTTCTGACATTTTACCTCTTGAGAGTTATAAAATGTAAATTACTAAGGCTTTGTTGGTTTTTGTTAGAAATATAAATAATTCAATAACTAACTTTTGTTTGGCTTATTAGGTGAGGTTTATAATGAAGTAAAAAAATCTATTATATTTCCAAATGAATGTGAATCCTGTTTTGTAAATATTAAAATCCTGATAAATTTACACGCTACTATTAGTACAGAATTAAAACGAAGTAAAATATTAGAAAGGGGATATACTTTTTCCTCCTGAGCCTTTTTTTTCTTTGATCAAGTTCTTAAATACAAAATTTTTATTGGTACTTTTATTACTATATAACTATGCTCTATTAATTAACACTTAGACTAGAGGAAGGTGGAATATTTGTATCAAAGGGAAGAAATGGGATTAAAATACATTTTTTTTAAAATAGTTTTGATAATGTAGGTTTACTTTCTAGTTTAGGGTTTACTGAAAGCTTTGACGCTAGTTATTGTTGTAGATTATACATAGTTAAAAAGAAGAAATGCATACGATGACTAAAGAACATGCTCGTATACTTCGTAGTTCTAAAAATTACTCATATCTCGTGTGATACATACAATGTTCCAGCAACCGGCGTTAAGAGTTTTTAATGACATACCTAGTTTTCATGTGATAGATAATTAATATTTATTGATATCATGCAAGATTTGTTGGAAAGGGTGTGTAACTTTGATTTATTATAATTTTTTTTCATTAGACTATCTTTATTACCATTATAAAATTTTCTTATTAGATTACCTTAATAAAAAAAAATACTTAGGTATGATTATCCTCATTTAGACTATGTAATAAACCTTTCATATCTAAAGTTGATCTGAAATCTAATTTAGTCACGCTTAAAAAAATATCTGATTCGGAAATGTTCGTTGTTTTAGATGTATGATTTCGTCAAAGATACCTGAAAGTTGTCACGAGTGGCATTTATATCTAATAATGGTTCAAATAATAATGTATATATTTTGTAACGAAATCGAGTGTTGCATAATATTGACAACGTTAGCTGAAGAACGCCATTCCTTATACATTCAATTATTTGAAATCTGAAAATCACCTATACGGTATGTTACAATTTGCAAGTTTTGAAAGTATTGTCATGAATTGAAACAAACAGCACACAACAAAAACTTGAATCCGAAGATCTTTAAAAGCTAATTTTTAATTTAAAAAGTTAAGAGTGTAATTTGCCCAAGAGCAAAGCTGGTTAGGCATTCAATTTTAAATGAGAACAAATATATCTGAAATCAATAATTTTATTCATTGAAATGCATCATGGTCTTGAAGATATTTGTTTATTGAAACCATTAAACATTTATTCATTTTGCTTAAAAATAAACTTGATTGTAAGATAATAGGTTTCTCGTGTGCTTGGGCTGTTAGAAATGGTATTAATTTTACAATATCGGAGTGAAAATGAATTTCCAGAGTTTCCTCAGATATGTAATATTTGTTTCGGACACATTTAATGTTTTAATGCGAAGTTATGCAAACACATCACTATGATCAGCATGTTTTATCTTATAGAGTTGGTTTTTATTTCAATTATCATTTCCTAACTTCATATTTTTATGGAACAATAATTGCATTGTAACTGTAAATATCATTTTTTACAATTGTAAAATATTTAAATTTCAATTTTTTTTAAGAATTTATTTATATATGATATTATATATAATATATATATATATAGTATATATATGTAATTATCATATATATTATATATATAATATATATATATATAATATATATTATATATATATATAAATATATACTTGACATACATGATTATTCATGCGTGGACTTAGATCACTCTACTGATGTAATATATATAATAATTATATATTAAATTATATATAAAATATATATATATATGGCCAGCACCCCGAAGAGCACAATCCATATCTCAAAAAACTAGCATATGCTACAGGGAAAGAATATACATTGTGGATCTAGCAAAATTTTACTAGGAAATACTTGTACTATAATATTTATATAAAAAAATCATATCTCGTAAACTACAATAGCTACAGGGAGAAAAAAAAATACATTTTTGGAACCCTTTAAATTTTTAGTTGTTAAAAGGAAAAATGTTAAACAAAAACTGCTCTTATTTTTGCTTTTTGGGGGGGGAACTAGAACATTCGTATATAAATTTACTCACTATAATAATACTCTATAACTTCAATATAATGAAATAATAATAATTATAATATTGGATAAAATAATAATAATAATAATAGTATATTAATATTAGAATAATTTTTGTCCTTTTTTATGATAATTATATTTACTTATTAGATTGGTTTCTTTGTTCATTTTATATAATATATTAATATTATATTATTATTATTAATATTTAATTATTATTAATATATTATATTATAAAATTAATTTATTTTACTAATTACAAGATTATTAATCATAAAATTATAATTTTTATTATTTCTTTTTATTTTAATTAATTAGTATTTTAAATTATATATAATTATCTTATAATTATGAATTATTATTATATTATTATTATATATAATTATTATTATATTATTATTATTATTTATTATACTATATATATTATTTATTTAATTTATAATTATTTTTTAATTTATTATATATATTAATTTATGATATAGATAAAATAATGGCACTAATTATTATTATATTATTATTATTATTATTATTATTTATTATTATTTTATTTATTATTTTTAAGGAGGTGTCATCGTATCGACTCTGAACTGTGGAGTATACATCTAATTAAGTGAGTGTTATTGGAGGTATACTGCTTATTATCTACTTATTTATTACTCACTCATCGTAAGTGTTGTGTGTGCGAAATGAGAGAGTCACAAGTAGTATCATTAGTAAGAGAATAATATCCAAAAGATATAGGCAATGAAGTAAGAATTTAACAGGAAAAAAGTTTAATGCTTAAATACTTTAACAAAAGCAAAACCTTAACAGTAAAAAGGTTTGAAGTTTAACTTAGGCAAGAGTTTAATGGTAATCAGCAGAAGCAAGAGTTTAAAAATAAAAGGTTTACCATTTTAAAAGTTTAACAGAAGCAAAAGCTTAACAGTAAAAAGTTTCAGCTTCATAGAAGAGGCAAAGGTTAATGGTAGAAAAGTTTAACAGAAGTTTAAAACTTTAACAAACACAAAAGTTTAATGGTTAAAATACTTAAAAGTTTAACATAGACTAGAGTTTAACTGTAAAACAATAATTTTAATACTTTAACGGAAGCAAAAGCCTATTGTTATAAGTTTAAAAATCTAACAGATGCGAGAGTTTAATGGTAAAAAAAATTAAAAGTTTAACGCTGGAGAAAGTTTAAAGGTAAAAACTAAGTTTAAGAACTTAATAGTCCGTTGATATGGCGAATGCAGCCACTGCATATGGAGTGCCGAAAAGGTCCATTAGCAGCAATAGTATTAAAAAACAAAACAAACAAGTACATGCACGCATTACCAAATCTCGCTGTCATCATTTTTATGAAGCTCTGAGAGATATAGTGAGTCTGCGGTAACTTAGCAGTCGTATATATAATTATATATCATAATGAAATAATATAATTTATATATATTATATATATTATATAATATATATACATATATATTATAACTAAACTGTTAGTATATATATCAAAGGAGTGCCATTAGTAAGTAAGCCACTTATGAGTCGAATGAGCCATGTATACGAATGAATCATAATGGGTAATGTTATATATATCACATGGATCTATGCTTGTTCGTATAGTCGAAACGCACGAGATTATTATGCTGCATTGATTCCCATGCAAGTATCGTAGAGGCATTATGTCACTAGAGAGGACGGTGTAGAGAAGCTATAGCAAGGTATAACTACTTATCATTCCGTAATATCCTCATATATTACACACTCATATAACTACAATACTATATATCAGCTATACTATATATATATATAAATAGTATATATATATATCTATATATATATATATCTCTAATATATATAGTATGATATATAATATATAAATATATATATAGTTATATATATATATATATAGTAGAAGGGAGACAAAGTATATATCCATATGGGATGCCGCAAGTTGCGGACACAGAACTCCGATTATCTGTCTGTGGTAGATAAATGGCTATTCTGACACCTTTGACAACTATTTATGTGAGGAGTTTGGGGATAGTGCATAGGGTGAGGCTTTTGATTTGAGTTCGATTTTGTATGTAAAAAAAGGCATTCTCTATTACGCCCTGTATTTTACGTTTAATAATTTATTAAAGGAAATTCTTTACAGACTATAATTTTATTTATTATAAATATTTAGTTACAATAATAATAAATAAAATTAATAAAGTAATTAATTGATGAATAAATAAAATAATAATTTACAGATATATAAATAATAATAATAATAATAATAAAATATAAATAATAATGCTCAGTGTCTAAAGCTTGAACATCATGTAACTCGACGAACGGCAGGAGCCTAAGCAATTAAAGAGAGCGAGAAAAGTATATATTTGGAAGTATATGTGACGAGGCATTACGGCAGTCACGGGTTAGGCACAGCGCAGAGGGGTTTCGTGAAGCATTACTTGTTGCTTTCATAGAGCATGATAATTTTTTTCGAATTATTCGTCGAAATTTTAAAAAAAAAATTTTGTTATTATGGTCCATTTAGGGGGCTCGAGCCGACGAGGACAGAGGGGGGGGGACTGATTCCCCGTCGTCCACCGGGAGGCCGAGAGACCCAGACTCCGGCTATCTTTGCGGTTTACCCTATGGTATTCCTTTAGTTAAGAAAAAAAAAAGAATAATTTACTTCCCTTTAACACTTTGGTATTATTTGGACTAACAAGTAATCTCGACCCCTCACAAGACATGGGAGAGAGAGAATAGAGAAGTTTTTTTGCTCTCTGAGAGAGGATATATTCCGACGTAATCGCTAGAGCTTACAAATAATAAAGAGCACAAAATAAAAAAAAAAAACAAGTTAAAATAAACCTTCTTCAAAATTGTAATTCGATTATGCATACAGACTTTGGTTCAAAGCCATTTCCTGGATACGTGACTCGTCAGCTTTAGACAATGACCATATAATATATAATATTATAACTATATACTATATATTATAATTAATATATAATAATAGTATATATATATATATAAGTATAGATATAATATACTATATATAGATATATATATAGGTATATATAATATAATCATAAAGAACATATTTTTAAAATATTTTGCTCAGGACGTTTAATTATGAAATCTTTAGCAACAATTTGGTACGGTTTTATGTTCAAGTACTTTTTATTGCCCTGCTTATCTAAGAAATTGCCGATATATAATATAAATATATATATTATATATTTTATATATATATATTATATATATATATAATTATATATACGATGTAGAGTATTCTATATTTTAAATTTTGTGTTTACTATAGCGCATTTATGCAACAATTACAACTAAATATACTTGGTATATGTATAATATATATATGATATATATATCATATATATATATACTATAAATATATATATATATATCTATATATATACGTATATATATATATATATATATAGATAGTATATATATATATTATAAGTATATGATATATAATATATAAGAACATTATTTTTAAAATGAGATTTTGGGCTCAGTGACGCCTATATTATAAAATCTTTAGCAACATGTTACGTATACTTTTATGTTCAGTGTATTTTTTTTATGTCCGTGCTTGATCTAAGAATCTGCTCCACATATATAGTATTTATAATATAACTATATATATATATATATATATATATATCATAGTATATTATATATATATATACTATATATAGTATATATATTTTCTAATATATCCATAATATATATCGTTATACTTTATAATATATTATACTATATAATATATTATATATATATAACTAATATATATCATATATATATATATATATATATGTATAACATATATGATTTCATATATTAAACATAAGATGTATATACTACAATACGGTTAAATATATATATATATATATATATATATATATATATATATAGTAATATATTATATATTATATAGATAATATTATATATATAATATATATATATATAGTACTATATATTAATATAATACCTATATATATACGGTATATATATACTGTATCTATATATATATATATATGATATATATATTATAATAATAGTATATAGTATATAATTAGTTATTAATAAGCGACGTTTTACATTGAGAGGTATAATTTATAGGCACTAGTCCTTTAAAAGGAAGTTAATAAAAAAGAACATAATAATTGAAGAATCGCCGAACGCTACTGCGTGCAACCCTGCAGTGTGCTACGTCACTGCACGTGTTAGCTAAACTCGCAATAGAAGGAGTTGCAAGATGTTACCTGCAGTGCTTTTTTTATCATGTTAATTTTGTTAAATTTTTTTTTCACTCTTTTTTTTTTATTTTTTTTTAAGGGGCTTTGAGGCCGACGGAGGGACAGTCCGATCCCCGCTGAAGGCCGAGAGACCCCAGACAGGATACAGTGGATGTATCGAGAAGGCGTGAATAAGTGACGTTGGACTTGGTACTCGCAGCGCCTCTATGTAATTGTCGAGCTGTAAAGGGGGGCTCACTCTAGCGAGCAGACGACTGCCGATCAGAAGGGTTGTGGGGATAGAGGATGGATGAACGAAAAACCACCACACGGAGGCGGGCAGAGCTGACGTATGACGCGCTATTCTCGCGCCAGACTACTACGCTCAGGGAGAGGTGTGTAGAAGAATCACATCAGATTTTGCTATATATATATGTATGCCTCATAAGATCTGACTACACAACGTTCGTTCGATATATGGATGACTCGGTATATATTGATATATATGTAAAAGGGACAAGACATAAGTGCAATCACGTTAATAATAGTATATATATATATATAATTATATATAGTATATCTTAATATATAATAATAATATGATATTATATATATTATATAATTGATATATATATATATATAATATATATGATATAGGTAAGACTATACTTTAGTGGACGCATGTAACTAGAGAACGGCCACTCCTACATGCATAAAACAAAATGATATATTTGGCTCGACCCTAAAGCTAATAGGAAAAAGAGTAGAAATTAATGGAAATTAGTAAAAAAATAATTTTTATTTGTATAAATTTAAGAGAAGCCTTCGATAACGATCTTCTGAAAAGACAGCTTCAATGTATTGATGGAAAGGTGTGAAGTAAGTTAAATTATGAAAAGTTCTTTTGTTGCGAAAATAAGAGAAATTAATGAATAAAAATAAATACAGCATATAAATTCAGTAACAATCTCCAAAGTGTGAACAGACCTCGTGAACTAGGCGGCTGCGCGGTCAGTTTGAGTGTTCATGGGAACAAAATTTCTTTTAGGTTGTTCACTTACAGTTGAAGACACATCGAAGGAGATCAATCTAGTATATGATATTTTATTATGACTGAAAAGCAGCTGATCATCGAGTTCAATAAACTACCCATGGAGAAGTTTGTT
>JABUQX010050199.1:0-10000 GCA_015478945.1 Trachelipus rathkii
ACGAGAGATTATCGGTCTTCTACTCTGTCTTAATGCTGTCTCTATTCTGGCTCTATGCTGTCTCTATTCTTTCTCTATGCTGTCTCTATTCTTTCTCTATACAGTCTCTATTTGTCTCTATACTGTCTTATTCTGTCTCTATGTGGTCTCTACTGATGGTCTCTATGCTGTCTTTTCTGTCTCTATGCTGTCTCTTATTCTGTTTTGCTGTTCTATACTGCCGTTCTATGCAGTTTTCTATTTGTCTCGATGCTGTTCTATTCTTTCTCCTTCTCTAGTGCTGTTCTCATTCTGTCTTATTGTTCTCTATTCAGTCTCTATACTAGGTCTCTGATATCTGTCTCTATGCAGTCTCTTATTTGTTTATGCTTTCTGACTAGTTCTGTCTTATGCTGTTCTATTCTGTCTCTACGTAGCTGTTGTATTCTGTCTTAATGCTGTATATAAGTTCTGTCCATATCAATGTCTCTATGTGTATTATTTCGTCTCTATGCTACGTCTCTATTCTGTCTTATGCTGTCTCTATATCAGAATCTGTATCACTATGCGTGTTCTCTATTCTGTATCATATAGGCTCGTCTTTATCTGGTGTATTAGTAGATGGTGGTCTATTCTCGCTTGTTATGGCAGATTCCTCTAGTTTCTGTCTGTATACGATACTCTATTCTGTCATCTATGCTGTCTTTATTCTGTGCCATGCTGTCTGCTATTCTGTCTCTAGTTCGTACGTTCTATACTGGTCTCTATTACTGTTCTAGCTCGTTCTATTCTCGTCTCTATTCTATAACTCTCTATGCTGTTCCAGTTATGCTTCTATGGACTGTCGTCTTATTGCTGTTCTATGCTGTCTCTATTTGGTCTTCTATGTCTGTCTTATATTCTGTCCTATTATGTCTCTATGCTATTCTTTCTGTCACTTTGCTGTCTCTATTATGTCCTCTTATGCTGTCTTATTGCTGTTCATTATGCTGTCTCGTAATTCTGTCTGCAATGCTGTCTGCTATATTCTGCTTTATGCTAGTCTTCTAAATTCTGTCTCATCGCTGATGCTATTCTGTTCTAGCTGTCTCTTTCTGTCTTATATGCTCTGTCTGCTTTCTTTCTCATATGATGTCTCTATGTTGTCTCTAGTACTGTCTCTATCTGTCTCTATGTGGTTGTATGATGTCTTCTAAAGCTGTCTTATTCATGTTCTATGCTTGTCTCATTCTGTCTCTATGCTGTCTCTATTCTGTTTCTATGCTATCTCTATTCTGTCTCTATGCGGTCTCTATTTTGTTCTTATGTGTTCTATTCCTGTCTCATGCTGAGTCTTCTATTCTGGCCTTTGGTGTCTGTCTCTATTCTGTCTCAATGCTGTCTCTCATTCTGTCTCTATGCGTCTGCTATTCTGGTCTTATATGCTGTCTCATATTTTCTCTATACTGTCTTATTCCTGTTTATATTCTGTCTCTATTTCTGTCTTGTCTATGTGGTCTTATGATGTCTCTAGCTGTTCTAATTTTGTCTCTATGCCTGTCTCTATTTGTTCTCTGCATGCTGTTCTCCTATCTAAGTGGTCAATGCTAACTCGTATTCTGTCTCTAGTCTGTCCTCTATTCTGTCTTTATGCCTGTCACTTCACTATTCTTTCTCTATGACTGTCTCTTTTTCGCGTCTTTATACTGTCACCGATTCTGTCTCTATGCGGTTTTATGCTTTCTCTTTCTCTCTTAATGCTTGTCTTATTCTGTCTCTAAGAATGTCCTCTATTTTCCTTTATGCTGTATCAATCTTTCTCTCAATCCTGTCCTTGATTTACTGTCTCTCTACTGTCTCTATTCTGTCATTCTATCTGCTTCTTATTCTTACTTCTATGCTGTTCTATGCTGTCTCTAATGCCTCGTCCTCTTTTCTGTCTCTATGCGTCTTTTCATTCTGTTCTATTTTGTCTCTATTTTGTCTCTATGCTGTTCTGTTTGTCCTCTATGCCTGTTCTACTTCTGTCTCTATTACAGGACTATTCTGTCTCCTATGCTGTCTCTATTTGCCTTTATGCTGTCTCTTACGTGTCTCTATAATGTCTGCTATTCTGTCTCATATAAATGTCTCCATTCTGTATCTATGCTGTTATTTCTGACTCTATGTGTCATATAATGCTGTCTATATTTGTCTCTATGCTGGTCTCTATTCTGTCTTGTGCTGTTCTAATTCTGCTCTATGATTCTCTATTCTGTCCTTTGCTTCTCTATCCGGTCCTATTTTGTCTGGATATGCTGGTCTCTATTACTGTCTTATGCGGTCTCTATTTTGTTCTATGCTGTCTCTATTCGTTCTATGCTGTCCTCTATTCTGTTCATGCTGTCTCATATTTGTTCGTATGCTGCTTCTATTATGTCTCTATTCTGCTCTCTATTCTTCTATTCGTCTATAATGTTGTCTTATTCTGTCTTATGCTGAGTCTCTATTCCTGTCTCTTATGCTGTTCTATTCTGTCTCTTAGCGCTGTCGTCTATACTGTTATATGATGTCTCTATTCTGTCTTTATGCTGTCTCAATTCTTTCTTATACTGGTCTGTATTCGTCTCATCCTGTTTATTCTGTCTCTATCCTGTTCTATTCTGATCTATGCTGTATCTATGCTGTGCTCTATGCTTGTCTCTATTCTGTCCCTCTTGCGGTTGTCTATCCCCCCTCCGCCACTCCCCAATTGGGGCGCGGGGGTTCCCTTTTTTCCTTATTTTGTGCTCTATGCATGTCTCTATTCTGTTTCTATGTTGTCCTTAATTCTGTTCTATGATGCTGTCTATATAGATTGACAGTGGAGCAAGTTATGGATGTGTTATTTCTCCTTATTCTGTCTCTATTCTGTGTCTATGCTGTCTCTATTCTGTCTCTATGGCTGTCTCTATTCTGTCTTTATGGTGTCTTCTCTATTCTGTCTCTATTCTGTATATAGTTCTTGTCTGTTGTTCTATTGTAATGCTGTTTATTCTGTCTCTATTCTGTCTCTATGTGTCTCTTCTTGTCTTATGCGTCTATATTCTGTATCTAGTTGTCTCTATTTTCTGTCTTATGCTGTCTCTATTCTGTTTCTATGCTGTCCTCTATTCTGTCTCTATGCGTTTTATTCGTGGTTTATGATGTGTCTATTCTCCTCTAATGCAGTTCTATTCTGTGTCTATGGCTTTCTCTCATTTGTCTCTCATGTGTCTCATTCTGTATCTATGCTGTCTCTATTTGTACATCCAATTCTGTTCTATTTGCTGTTTCTATTCTATCTGGTATGCCTGTCTCTAATTCTGTCTCTATTCTGTCTCTATGCTGTCTATATTCTGTCTCTATATGCTGTCTCTATTCTGTCTTTATACTGTTCTATTCTGTTTTAAGTGTTCTATTATGTCTATATGCTGTTTCAATTCTCTCTCTATGCTATCTCTATTTTGTCTCTATGCTGTCCTCTATTCCTGTTCTATACTGTCTCTATGTCAGTCTCCATACTGTCCTCTATTCTGTCTCTATGCAGTCTCTATTCTGTCTATGCTGTCTCTATTTTGTTTCTATGCTGTCTCTAATTCTGCGTTCGTATAACTGTCTCCTATTCATTCATCTTACTGTCTTATTTGTCGTCTCTATGGCTGTATCTATTCTGTTCTAATGGCTGTGCTATATGCTACTGTCTCTTTGTGTCTCTATTCTGTCTCTTAGCTGTATCTATTCTGTCTCATGCTGTCCTCTTTCTGTTCTATGCATGGTCCTCTATTCTGTCTTAATGCTGTTCTATTCTGTCTCTATGCTGTTCTTTTCTGTCTTTAATGTTGTCTCTATCTTTCTCTATAAAGTCTCTATTCTGGTTATATACTGTCTCTTATTATGTCTCTATGCGCGTCCTATATGATGTGCTCTTATGCTGTCTTATTCTGTTCTCTGCTGTCTCTATTCTGTCTTTTAAGCTGTCTCTATCTGCCTCTAATGCTTTCTCATATCTGTTCGATGTGTTCTATTTCTCTCTATGCTGGTCCTCTATTCTGTCTCTATAATGTCTCTATTCTTCTCTATACTGTCTCTATTCTGTATCTATTTCTGTCTGTATTCTGTCTCTATGCTGTTCTATTTCTGACCCTCTTATGTTTCTATGCGGTTCTATTCTGTCTCTAGATGCTTCTCTATTCTGTCTCTATGCTGTCTCTATTCTGTCTCTACGATGTCTCTATTCTGTCGCTATGATGTTCTTATTCTGTTCCTATTATGTCTCTATGCTGTATTGGTTATTCTGTCTCTTGGCTGTCTATATTGTCTCTATGCTGTATTTTTCTGTCTTCATGCTGTCTCTGTCTCTATTCTATCTCTATACTGTCTCTATTTGTCTCTATGCTGTTGTGTGGTCTGTCTCTATATTCTGTCTCTATCCTGTCTCTATTCTGTTTCTATGCTGTTTCTATTCTGTCTCTATGCTGTTCTATTTTGTCTTCTATGCTGTCTTTTTTGTTCCTATTATGTTCTATGGCTGTATCCTATTCCTGTCTCTAATGCTGTCTATATTCTGTCTCTATGCTGTCTCTATGCTGTCTCTAATCTGTCTCTATGCTGTCTCTATTCTGATATATATACGTGTCTCTATTCTGTTTATGCTGTCTTTATTCCTGGTATATATGATGTGTCTATTACTCAGCCTCTATGCAAGTCTCTTTTTCTGTGTCTATGCTTTTCTCTTAACTCTGTCTTCTATGCTGTCACTCTATGGCTGTTCTTCATGGCTGTCTCTATCTGTCTCCATTTGTTCTATTCTGTCTTATTTTATCTGTTTTGCTGTCTTATTCTGTCTCTATTCTGTCTCTATGCTGTTCTCTATTCTGTCTCTATGTCTATGCTGTCTCTATTCTGATGCTGTCTCTATTCGGTCTCTATGCTGTCTCTATTTACTGTCTCTGAATAGACTGTCTCTATTCTTTTCATGCTATGGGCAAGTCCTTACTTCTGTCTTTCTAGCTGTCTCTATTATGTCTCTATGCGGTCTATATTCTGTCTTCTATGGGTCTCTATTTTTTGTCCTCTATGCTGTCTCTATTACTGTACTCTATCTGTCTTATTCAGTCTCCATACTGTCTCCTTCTGTCTCTATGCAGTCTCTTTTCTGTTCTCTATGCGGTCTACTATTATTGTTTCTTATTGCGCTGTCTATTTGTCTTATACTGTCTCTATTCAGTCTCTATACTGTCTCTATTCTGTCTCTATGCTGTATCTATTCTGTCTCTATGCTGTCTATATTCTGTCTCTTTGCTGTCTCTATTCTGTCTCTTAGCTGTCTCTATTCTGTCTCCATGCTGTCTCTATTCTGTCTCTATGCTGTCTCTATTCTGTCTTAATGCTGTCTCTATTCTGTCTCTATGCTGTCTCTTTTCTGTCTTTATGTTGTCTCTATTCTTTCTCTATACAGTCTCTATTCTGTCTCTATACTGTCTCTATTCTGTCTCTATGCGGTCTCTATGATGTCTCTATGCTGTCTCTATTCTGTCTCTATGCTGTCTCTATTCTGTCTTTAAGCTGTCTCTATTCTGCCTCTATGCTTTCTCTATTCTGTCTCGATGCTGTCTCTATTCTCTCTCTATGCTGTCTCTATTCTGTCTCTATACTGTCTCTATTCAGTCTCTATACTGTCTCTATTCTGTCTCTACGCTGTCTGTATTCTGTCTTTATGCTGTCTCTATTCTGACCCTATTCTGTCTCTTCTGTCTGTATTCTGCTTTCTATGTTTCAACTATTTCTGTCTCTATGCTGTCTATATTTGCTCTACGCTGTCTGTATTCTGTCCTCTATTCTGTCTGTATTCTGTCCTATATTATGTTCTATGTTGGTATACTATTCTGTCTCTATGCTGTCCTATATTCTGTCTCTATGCTGTCTTTATTCTGTCTTCATGCTGTCTCTATTCTGTCTCTATTCTGTTTTATCACTGGTATCTATTCTGTTCTCATGCTGTCTCTATTCTGTCCTTATTCTTTCTCTATGCTTTCTGTGTCTATGTATTATGTCTTCCATGCTGTTCTCTATTCTGTCTCTATGCTGTGTTTATTCTGTCTCTATACTGTCTCTATTCTGTCTCTATGCTGTCTCTATTCTGTCTCTATTCTGTCTCTATGCTGTCTCTATTATGTCTCTATGCTGTCTCTATTCTGTCTCTATGCTGTCTCTATTCTGTCTCTATGCTGTCTCTATTCTGTCTATATGTTGTTTTTATTCTAACTCTATGCTGTCTCTATCTGTCTCTATGCTGTCTCTATTATGTCTCTATTTATGCTGTCTCTATTCTTTCTCTATACTGTCTCTATTCTGTCTCTATAGCTGATTCTATTCTTGTCTCAATGCAGTCTCTATTTCTGTCTCTATGCTGTCTCTTTTCTCTCTCAATGTTGTCTCTATTCTGTCTCCATGCTGTCTCTATTACTGTCTCTAATGTCGTCTCTATTCTGTTTTAATGCTGTCTCTATTCTTTCATCTATACTGTTTTTTTCCGCTCTATACTGTCACTATTCTGTCTCTATGCGGTCTCTATTCTTGTGGATTCTGTTCTAGCTGTCTCTATTCTGTTTATCGATGTCTCTTATTCTGTCTTTATCTGTCTCATTCTTCTCTATACTGTTCTATTTGTCTCTTACTATCTTTTATTCTGTCTCTATCTGTCTTCTATTCTGACTCTAAGCTGATCTCTGCTGTCTGTATGCTGTCCTCTTTTCTCTGTCTATATCGGTCTCATTTCTGGTCGTGATGCGGTCCTATAGTTTTGGGTCTGCTATGCTGTCTCTTTTCTGTCTTTTTCTATGCTGTCGTCGTATTCTGTCTATATTTCTGTCCATGGCTGTCCTCTAGTTGATGTTCTATGCTGTCTGCTATTCTGTCCTCTAACTGCTGGTCTCTAATTGCTGTCTCTATGCTGTCTCTGATTCTGGTCGCCTATTATGTCTCTAATCCTGTATCTATTCTGTCGTCTAAGTGCTGTCTTATTCTGTCTCTAGTGCTGTATCTAGTTCTGTCTCTTGCTGCGTCTCTCATTTCTGTCTCCATGCTGTCTCGTATTCTGCCTCTATACTGGTACTCTATTCTTGGTTCTCTATTTGGAATCTCTATTTGTGTCTTAATGCTGTCTGCTATTCTGTCTTTATGCTGTGGTCTATTCTTTTTCTCTATATGTCTCTATTCTGTCTCTATACTGTCTTCTATTCTGTCTCTATGCTGTCTCTATTCTGACTCTATGCTGTCTCTATGCTGTCTCTTTGCTGTCTCTATTCTGTTTCTATGCTTAGTCTGCTTTCTGACTCTATGCGTCTCTATGCTGTTCTATGCTGTCTCCTATTCTGTCTTCTATGCTGTTCTATTCTTGTCCTCTATCTGTCTCTATTCTGTCCCTATTCTATGTCTCTATGCTGTATCTATTCTGTCTCTATGCTGTCTCTATTCTGTCTCTATGCTGTCTCTATTTTCTGCTCTACTCTGCTTCTTAATTTCTGTCTCCTGGCTGTCTCTAATTCTGCCTCTATACTGTCTCTAATTCTGTCTCTATTCTGACTCTATGCTGACTCTATGCTGTCTCTATTCTGTCTTTATGCTGTGTCTATTCTTTCTCTATACTGTCTCTATTCTGTCTCTATACTGTCTCTATTCTGTCCCTATTCTGTCTCTATGCGGTCTCTATTTTTTCTGTATGCTGTCTCTATTCTGTCGCTATGCGGTCTCTATTTTGTCTCTATGCTGTCTCTATTCTGTTTCTATGCTGTCTCTATTCTGTCTCTATGCTGTTTCTATTTTGTCTCTACTGCTGTCTTATTCTGTCTCTATTCTGTCTTTATGTGGTCTTATTCTGTCAATGCGTCTTCTATTCTATCTCTACGCTGTTCTGATTCTGTCTCTATGATGTCTCTATTCTGTCTCTATGCTCTCTCAATTCTTTCTCTATACTGTCTCTATTTTGGTTTATGCTGTCTGCGTATTCTGTACTCTCTGCTGTTCATTATTCTGTCATTTATTCTGACTCTATTCGTCTCTCCTGCTGTCTCTATTCTGTCTTTATGCTGTTGTCTATTCTTTCTCTATACTGTCTCTATTCTGTCTCTATTCTGTCTCTATACTGTCTCTATTCTTCCTATATGCTGTCTCTATTCTGACTCTATGCTGTCTCTATGCTGTCCCTATGCTGTCTATATTCTGTCTCTATGCTGTCTCAATTTTGTCTCTATGATGTCTCTATTTGGTCCTTATTCTGTCTCTATGCTGTCTCTATTCTTTCTCTATACTGTCTCTATTCTGTCTCTATGCTGTCTCTATTCTGTCTCTATGCTGTCTCTATTCTGTCTCTATTCTGTCTCTAATTCTGTATCTATGCTGTCTCTATCCTGTCTCTATGCTGTCTCCTTGATGTCTCTATGCTATCTCCTTTCTGTCTCTATGCTGTCTCTATTATGTCTCTATGCTGTCTCTATTCTTTCTCTATGCTGTCTCTATTCTGTCTCTATGCTGTCTCTATTCTGTCTCTATGCTGTCTCTATTTTGTCTCTATGCTGTCTCTATTCTGTCTCTATACTGTCTCTATTCAGTCTCTATACTGTCTCTATTCTGTCTCTATGCAGTCTCTTTTCTGTCTGCTATGTGTGCTCTTCTCGTTTATGCTGTCTCTATTCTGTCTCTGTGCTTTCTCTATTTTGTCTCTATGCTTGTTCCATTCTCGTCTCTATGCTGTTCTATTCTTTTCCTATGCAGTCTCTATTCTGTTCTCTATGCTGTATCGCATTCTGTTCTAATGCTGTCTATAATTTTGTTCATATGCTGTCTCTATCTGTCTCTTTAGCCTGTCTCTATTCCTGTCCTCCATGCTGTTCATTCTGTCTCTATGCGGTCCTCTATTCTGTTTAATGCTGTCTTATTCTGTCTCTATGCTGTCTCTTTTCTGTGCCTTTATGCTAATCTCTATTTTTCTCGTATACAGTCTCTATTTCTGGTCTCGTAATACTGTCCTCTATTTGTTCTATGGCGGTCTCTATGATGTCTCTATGCTGTCTTTATTCTGTCTCTATGCTGTCTCTATTCTGTCTTTAAGCTGTCTCTATTCTGCCTCTATGCTGTCTCTATTCTGTCTCGATGCTGTCTCTATTCTCTCTCTATACTGTCTCTATTCTGTCTCTATTCTGACTCTATTCTGACTCTATGCTGTCTCTATTCTGTCTCTATGCTGTCTCTATTCTTTCTCTATACTGTCTCTATTCTGTCTCTATACTGTCTCTATTCTGTCCCTATTCTGTCTCTATGCTGTCTCTATTTTGTCTGTATGCTGTCTCTATTCTGTCTCTATGCGGTCTCTATTTTGTCTCTATGCTGTCTCTATTCTGTTTCTATGCTGTCTCTATTCTGTCTCTATGCTGTCTCTATTTTGTCTCTATGCTGTCTCTATTCTGTCTCTATTCTGTCTTTATGCTGTCTCTATTCTGTCTCAATGCCGTCTCTATTCTATCTCTACGCTGTCTCTATTCTGTCTCTATGATGTCTCTATTCTGTCTCTATGCTCTCTCAATTCTTTCTCTATACTGTCTGTATTTTGTCTCTATGCTGTCTCTATTCTGTCTCTATGCTGTCTCTATTCTGTCATTATTCTGACTCTATTCTGTCTCTATGCTGTCTCTATTCTGTCTTTATGCTGTGTCTATTCTTTCTCTATACTGTCTCTATTCTGTCTCTATTCTGTCTCTATTTCTGTCTTCTATTCTCCCTCTGTGTCTATGTGTTTCTATTCTAACTCTATGCTGTCTCTATCTGTCTCTATGCTGTCTCTATTCTGTCTCTATGCTGTCTCTATTCTGTCTCTATGCTGTCTCTATTCTTTCTCTATACTGTCTCTATTCTGTCTCTATACTGTCTCTATTCTGTCTCTATGCTGTTTCTATTGTCTCTATGCTGTCTCTATTCTGTCTCTATGTTGTCTCTATTCTGTCTCTATGCTGTCTCTATTTTTCTGTCTGCTATACTGTCTTATTCT
>JABUQX010050199.1:27500-30000 GCA_015478945.1 Trachelipus rathkii
ATACAAGACAATAATAGAAGAACTAATAGTCACAATAGGTTAAAAAAGATAGAAAACATTTTATCAGGATTTGAAAAAATACTTCAATAGAGTAATTTATGTTTTGGTTATTTTTTTAAAGAATAGGAAAACTAATAATAATAATCTTACAATTTTTAAAAAATAGGTTGGAAAAGCAAATAAACAATTTAAGAATTATTTAGTTATGAATTATTGTTCTTTTTGTTTTATATTTGATTCAATGGGACCTTGTGAGTGTATCGTGAAATAAAATTATAAATTAAAATAGAAATTGCATGTTTGATTTTATTGGAAGCTAGCGGCTGTGGTTGGGAATTGCATACAGAATTTGCTTAGTATCTTTTTAACTTAAAATTAGTAAATACACTTAGGAGTGGAATGTTAGTAGTTGTTAAAAATATTTATTGAAGAAAATAACTATCTTTATTGATAGTTTACCAGTTTACTGTAGATTAAAGTGGTATTTATGAGAAAGGAAATAAATTTTATCTCTGGCCAGAATTTTACAAAATTCCAGACGGAGAAGGAAACGGAACGGGAATTTGTAAATTTCCGGTAGAAATTCCGGTACACCTCTAAATTCCATATTATTATTATTATTATTATTATTATTATTATTATTATTATTATTATTATTTATTATTATTATTATTATTATTTATTATTATTATTATTATTATTATTATTATTATTATTATTATTATTATTATTAATTATTTATTATTATTATTATTATTATTATTATATTATTATTATTATTATTATTATTATTATTATTATTATTAATATTACTATTATTAATATTATTATTATTATTATTATTATTATTATTATTATTATTATTATTATTATTATTATTATTATTATTATTATTATTATTATTATTATTATTATTATTATTATTATTATTATTATTATTATTATTATTATTATTATTATTATTATTATTTATTATTATTATTGTTTATTATTATTTATATTCATATTATTATTATTATTATTAATTATTATTATATTATTCATTATTATTATTATTTATTAAGTAGTAGTAGTAGTTAGTAGTAGTAGTAGTAGTAGTAGGTAGTAGTAGTGTAGTAGTAGTAGTGCTATTTATTTGTTTGTCTGTCTGTACATTTGCTTTTAGTATTAAAAAATTTATTTGAAATGTCTATATATAAATGAGGATAAAGGCATTATAGTAAGAGGTTTCAAACTGATTTTGTATCTTCACTAACTTTATTAACTTAAGCGTTTAAATTGAAGAATGGAACGAGGGATATATAATATATATTTCATTTCAAATATATTTACTGGCCCTCATCTGTTTTGGCGTATCTAATACTATCTCCTCGTTCCATTTTCCAATTTAAAAATCGCTTAAGTTAATAAAGTTAGTGAAGATACAAACTCATGTTTGAAACCTCTACTATAATGCCTATTCGTATCCTCATTTATATTATAGACCATTTCAATAAACTTTTTTAACTACTAAACAAGCACATGTCTCTATTCAGACGGCAACAAATAAATTACTGTTCCTGCGTATCTCTACTTAAGGCGGCTGTACCTCTATCCGTAACTACTATGCGCTACTAACGTAACTACTACTTACTACTTAGTACTACTGGACTGACGTACTTTAAGAATCAATTAATCAATAAATGACATAGATATTAATAATAATAATCGTACTACTCATCGTACCAGTCACAATAAATAATTATATACAAATATATCATGATGAATCAAATATAATAATATATAATAATAATAATAATAATAATAATAATAATAATAATAATAATAATAATAATAATAATAATAATAATAATAATAATAATAATAATAATAATAATAATAATAATAATAATAATAATAATAATATTAATAATAGTAATATTAATAATAATAATAATAATAGAATATTATAATTAATATAATAATAAATAATAGTTATAATAATAACTTAATATAATAATCAACATAATAATAATCTAAATAATAATAACTATTAATAATAATGATAATAATAATAATAATAATATAATAATAATAATAATAATAATAATAATAATAATAATAATAATAATAATAATAATAATAATAATAATAATATGGAATTTAGAGGTGTACCGGAATTTCTACCGGAAATTTACAAATTCCCGTTCCGTTTCCTTCTCCGTCTGGAATTTTGTAAAATTCTGGCCAGAGATAAAACGTTTTATCTTCTTTTTCATAAATTACCACTTTAATCTACAGTAAACTGGTAAACTATCAATAAAGATAGTTATTTTCTTCAATAAATATTTTTAACAACTACTAACATTCCACTCCTAAGTGTATTTACTAATTTTAAGTTAAAAAGATACTAAGCAAATTCTGTATGCAATTCCCAACCACAGCCGCTCACGCTTCCAATAAATCAAAACCATGCAATTTCCTATTTTAATTTATAATTTTATTTCAACATACACTCACA
>JABUQX010050200.1:0-2500 GCA_015478945.1 Trachelipus rathkii
TATATATATATATATATATATATATATATATATATATATATATATATATATATATATATTAATCGTAAACTGTTATTAAAAGAGAGACGAGAAATATACAAAAAATAACCTTACTGTAACTTACGAAAAACCCACAAAAATATTATATTCAATATTTTAAATGCTACAATTTTCACCACAAATGCAAGTTTTATTTTCTTGTATTAATTTATAATACTGTAGAAAGGCTAATAATGTAATTTTATTTGAAATTATGAAATCTATGTCAAAAACATCCACGTGGAACAAAATACAACGTAAAACTAAATAAATATTTGAAACTAGCCTAGGTCAACGAAAGCATATTTTATTTGGAGTAAAGATAGCTTCATTCAAAAAAACAAGTCAGTAGATAATTCTTTAATTATTTAATTGATTAAATAATTTTTTAATTAAATTAATTTCAATTAATTAATTAACCTTACTGAATATAACCAAACTTAAATATTTATAATTCTTGAAATTATAGGAAAAAAGTCGCCTACATCTATAATTTGGAGCACAACAAACAAATATAGCACGGGCAACATCCTATTATAAGAAAATTGTCGTATTATTCTTAGTTTGTAACCATATTTTTATATATATATATATATATATATATATATATATATATATATATATATATATATATATATATATATATATATATATATATATATTTATATATATATATATATTTATAAATATATATATATATATATATATATATATATATATATATATATATATATATATATATATATATATATATATATATATATATATATATATATATTTATTTTATAAATATATATTTATATATATATATTTATATATATATTTATATATATATATATATATATATATATATATATATATATATATATATATATATATATATATATATAGTATATATATATATATATATATATATATATATATATATATATGCGTGTACATATATATATATATATATATTTATATTTTAGTATATTATATATTTATTGAATACATAACAATATAATTTGAAAGAAATTTATTCAATGGCATATTTCTATATTGAAGGGATGTAATTATCTTCCTTTGAGTGGATAGAACATGAAGTGACATACAAAAGTTCATTAATGAAGAAAAAAGAAATAGAGATAGAACAGAACCCTGCTGAGGAACACTGCTAATAATTGTTTTTAAAGATGTATTAAGACTGCCTAAACAGCAGCTATAGAATGAAATAGAAGAAATAAGAGAGAAGGATAGGTACCTAAAGGGAAGTTAGAAATCCAATCTGTGTTTCATTCTATAGAAAGCTTTTGATGTGTCTAGCGCCTCAGCAATAGATTCACCTAAATGCGAAAAAGCACAGGACCAAGAGTCGGAAAGAATGGAAAAAGAGATTACTGAATGATCGTTCCTTGCAAAATCCATACTAGAAATCAGATATAAGATTTAGTAATTTCACAAAGTGCATTCCTAGTTTAATATCAGATCTTCAGTTCTGAGGAAGAGTCTGAACTGTTGATCAACAAATTTTGTTTTCAGCTAACATGTCCTTTTTTTGCTTCTTTCAAGGAATATTTATGTAATTTGCTAAAATATTTTCTTTATCTTCTAATACCTTAATTAGGTACTTCTATTCTCTATAAAATTTTGAATCAGTCAAGTCCTTTGCTTGAATTTTCTTTGCTATAAGGTATTAAGGATATTTTAATAATTCTTCAAGGGTTTCAATTTGCTTCCACTGAATGTTGGAGAAAGATACTTCATTTGTATCTCATTTTTCCAGCATGACGCTTTGAAACTTCTATTAATTTTGGGGCGTGTGTAACTTTTGTATTTGTCTCGCTTTGTTTATAAGATTTGCTGACAAGAGTATTTGTAAAGTGTGTGAACTCCTCACCTCATGCCTGCAATCAATATTAACGTCATCGGAACATAATCTTTTCATACTTTATAATGTTCGTTGTGAAAATTGAAAATCAACTAGTACATCCATTTAAATATGTATCCCATTGACCAGTTCCTCAAGTTTTTGATTCTATTGGATGCATTATACGTAGCTAGGTTAATTACTTGTCTCTTTTTGATTTCGAATTCTTTGAAAGCAACAACAAAGTGGTGTTGGATAAATTCACTGAAATGTTGCCATTTGATATCCCTTACCGTTAATGTTTTAGTAATATTGGTTTTATCTTCGTCCACATAGAATTTTAAATGCATAAAGCGCCTCTTTAATCATTTTTTAAGCCAACTTTTTAAGTTTTTGGTTTCACATAAGCTTCTTCTAGAACCTTTTTACGAATGTATTTCCTGTCAAAAGAGACTCCCAGAAGGTTCAAGGTTATTCATATATCCTCACAGTCTTTAACTTCCTGTTGCAAAAAAAAAAAAAAAAAAAAAAAAAGAAAAAAAAAAAAGAAAAGAAAAAGGACCATCTTTAAGAAGCTTTATAATCAATTGTTTCCTGAATTTTTCGTTTCAA
>JABUQX010050200.1:7500-15000 GCA_015478945.1 Trachelipus rathkii
AAAGAATAATAATCATATAACTAATAAAAAATAAATATGAACATAAACAAAACAAAAATGATAATAATAATAATAATAATAATAATAATAATAATAATAATAATAATAATAATAATAATAATAATAATAATAATAATAATAATAATAATAATAATAATAATAATAATAATAATAATAATAATAATAATAATAATAATCGTGAATCTCGGATCTCCTAACTTCGATGTTCTGTGGCTCAAAATCTTTCTTCCTTTTACCACAATAATCTTGTGCTTCTGCTACTGTTCTCCTAACGGAACAGATTTTCACTCCTTCTTTGAATATCTTACTACTTCTCACTAGACTGTTATATCTTCTCATCCAAATACTGAGGTCCTCTATTTAGGGGATTTCAATGTACACAACACTGAATGGTTGGGGTCCTCTCATACTGATTTAGGTGGGGAGGAGGCCGAATCATTCAGCATTCTCAATGATCTAGAGCAACTAATCAAAGAACCTACACACATTCCGGATCGTCCCAACCAATTCTTGAACACACTTGACCTATGTTTCACCACTAGTCCTTTTCTCTTTAAATACACCACCTTCGCTCCTATTGGTAAATCTGACCACAACCTTATATCTCTTAATTTTAATACTTTCTCTCCAATAAATCCATCCTGCCCTATGCGTTTTTCTGGCACTTTGATCGGGCTGATTGGGGGGCCTTGCGTCGCTTCTACGCTAACTATAATTTGGAATGACTGCTTTAACTCTGATGACGCTTCGGCTTCTGCCATAAGGTGGGAGCTGTAATCGTTGACGGGATGAGCAGGTTCATTCCTTCTTCGATTAAATCTTTCTCTCCTCAAAACCATAGTTCGATCGTGCTTGTTCTCTGGCCATTCAGGCTAGAGACAGTGCGTATCGGGAGTGGAAAATTTTCGTTCTCCTATCAGTCTCGCTAATTTTCATTCAACTAGAAATCGTTGCAGGGATACTCTTCGAGGAGCAAAGCGGGCTTTCATCAAACGAAAGTGCGCTAACCTCCTTGGTTCTCCTACTGACAAATCTTTCTGACCACTTTTAAATATATCTATAATAACTTCTGAAAATCAGCCCTTCATACTCTAATACGCTCTGGTGTCATCTAATTCAATCCCGGAAGATTTTCAATCTCTCCTGGCCTATCCTGTTTTTCTCTAATCTTAACCCTGGACGATTCTGACATTCCTCCTCCTCCTCCTTTCAGGTGTCTCAAGTCTTTACCTGTGCTTACATGTGATAGGGTACATGGAACGCTGACATCTATGAAGGTTAGGAAGGCGGGTGGACTGGGATGGCATTCCTCCCTGAGTTTTGAGGAAGTGCTCCGTGCTGACCCTGCCCCTCGTTCAACTATATTCTATATGCCAATACTAGCACTCTCCCTCAGTGTTGGAAGCACGCACATGTCCAACCTATTCCGAAAAAAATAAAGCAGCTCTGATCCTTCTAACTATCGCCCTATACTTCTCACTTGTATTTTATCTAAAATCTTTGAAACCCTTCTTAACTCTCATTTCTTAGATCATCTGAATCTCATTCTCTTTTTTCCGATCACCATTACTCTTTCGGCGTTCGAGGTATTTGGTGATATACATTCATTTAAATTTATGGTTTTCCGCCCTTAGGAACTACGGGAGACTTGCGTGGTGGCGCGACATACATATCCAAAGATTTGACTGGTATGGCACGCGTCAGATATCTCCAAGCTCTCCTTTGGGTTTCCTCCTTTTCTTTGCTTACTTATGTCTAGCTTTCTTTCAAGTCACTCAATATCGGCTGTGGTTGATGGAGCGACTTCTTCTTCTTTTTCTGTCAATAGTGGTGTTCCTCAGGGTTCTGTCTTATCTCCTACTTTATTCCTACTTTTCATTAATGATCTTTTCACCTGCACATCTAACTCTATCCACTCATATGCCGATGACTCGACCCTTCATTCTTCAACTCATTTCAATTCTGCTCCTCTTTTACTTCTAGAATTGTCTCTCGTCTTAATCTTTCCGATTCTATTCTCGCTGATCTGGATAGAACTTCCGAGTGGGGTCGTCTCAACCTTGTGAAATTCAATTCTTTAAAAATCCAACTTCTACAAATCTCCCTCTCTAAAACACCTTCTAACTTTCCCATCTCTTTCGATGGTTCTCTCGTCTCTTCTGTTGACAATATAAACATCCTTGGCCTTAACATAAACAAAAAAAATGTCTTGGAAATCTCACATCACAACGGTTAGGTGCCTCAAAGAAACTGAGAGTTCTGTTTAGACTGCGAGACTTTTTTTCCTCTTCTCAGTTACCCCAGCTATACAAGGGTCTCATCCGCCCATGTATGGAGTACTGTTCTCATATCTGGGGGGGCTCTGGTTTCACCCGGCTTTTGGACAGGCCAAAGGCCAAAAGGCCAAAAGGCTTATAAACTGTCCTGTACTTTCCAGTTCACTTGACCCTCTATCTTTGCGGCGCGATGTTGGTGCTTTATCTCTTTTCTATAGGTACCGCCGAAGCGGCAGGTGTTCGAGGGAACTTACCACTCTCGTACCACCACCTTTCCGACGCCCTCGTAGCACAAGGGGTGCTGTGTCTGCGCACGAGTTTTGCGTAGGTATTGGTAACTCCAGGCTAGTCTGCTGCGGTGCTTCCTTCTTTCCCGCCACATTCTTGTTCTGTGGAACTCTCTTCCATCTTCTGTGTTTCCTGCTGAATTTAATCTCCTCAATTTAAAGCCTGCGTCTGTGCATCTGCGCGTAATAAAAAAAAAAAAGAAAAAATTTTGGTGTGTTACACCTCTCCTTGAATAGGGCTCTGTCCGTGAGTGGTGGTGACAACTGTAAAAGAAAAAATAAAAATAAAAATAATAATAATAATAATAATAATAATAATAATAATAATAATAATAATAATAATAATAATAATAATAATAATAATAATAAATAATAAGAAGAAATTGGAATGATGATCATAATAATACTAAATATTGTCTTTAATGACACATTCTTAGATAAAATATTATATATATAAAAGATAAACATTTAGTCCTCGGTAATATAAATACTTTTAAGTAAGAATCAAGATTATTGACTATTTAATGATGTTTTACGAATGTAAATTTAGATTTTTTATGTGGTTTCATTTGTTGAACCTATTCAGTTCTGTGGTTCTCATTTGAAAATGTTGAAATTGTAAGAGCGCACTCTTAACTGGGTTCCAGTTCTCATTTAATACCATATATGTTTTGATTTATTTTTTATCCCTCCAAGTTTGAGCAATGTAAAACTTATCACAAATTACTATACATGAATTCTGTATATATACAGTCATTATTATCAGATGGTAAATTTTTAACATGGTCCTTTGATGGTGTTTATCATTTGTTGAAGCACTGTTCGATTACATTAAAGCTTCAACGAAAAAACTTTAAGGAAATTTCGTTATATGGTAAATTCACTATGTACTTGGTTGATGTTTCTAGTTTATCAGATTGTAAATAAAACATTGTCTTTTTTTCTTGTTCTATAGCAGTCCACAAGAAAATCATATTTGATATTGGAACTTTGTATTAATTTCATAATCACCCATTACATAAATGTGAAACCTGACTAATCAACCGTAATGATCGAAGATACACTGATAAGAAAATCGATCTCTTACTGAAATGTAGAGGTGGGCATCGCTACCAAAAGTAATTCCGTTAACATCAGTTACTGTTACCCCGTTACTTGAAAAAGTATTCCTCGTTATCGCTTATTCCGTTTTTGAAACGAAAAGTAAAAACGAAAGTGCCGTTACTCCCTTACTTTTAGCTTATGACTACGACATTATTTACGGTATCTTAGGTAATTTATAGGTTTGTGTATATTAAACTTTCATATTATCATTACTATTAAAAATGTACTAAAATTTTAAAAATTATTACATATCAAAACAATAATTATTCATAAATTAAAACAGTTAAGATATTTGTTTGTATATCTGTTTTTGTCATTCCTCTTAAGGTTGGATTTTTCAATGTCTTCTGCAGTCTGTTTGTTACCCTAGTAATTTAAATAAATATACTTTAATTAGAATAAATATAAACAGCAACATTAAGCTTGAAAATACCCACTTCTATCCGATTATTATTATTTTTTTATTAATTTATTTTAGTTAAAATATTTAACATGTACAAATATATAAAATGAAAATTTAAGCACTTTTAAGATACAGTGATTTAGTAAAATATTTATTATAATTTTGGATTACAAATAATTGAAGCTACTTCTAGGTGATATTTGGTCGATAAAGGATGAAGTTTTCGGCGCAGTCGGGACATAAGTAGATCTTCCTCATCACAGAGCTAGCAACCCGGTCCTTTACTTTTTTTTTGCTTAAATAACTTCTGGACCAACATCGGAAAACCTTTGCTAACAGCTACGCCGATCTTCAGGAGAGCTCTGAAGAAATCACTAGAGGTGAAGTGGAAGAAAAATGCAAGTTTACTTGAAAGAGTGAAACCTTACCTGAGTGTATAACCTGGGCGCTGCCATCGAAACAATTGGGTCAGAAAGAGTTTTCAATAAAGTACCCAGGACTTCAAGAGTTTCTGAGGCTAAATATATAAAATGAAATTTGAGCACTTTTAAGATACAGTGATTTAGTAAAAAATTTATTACAATTTTATTTTTGAAAATAATTTAAAGTTTTCCGATAATAATTACGTGATACTTGATTTTTCATGTATCAAACATGGCACAAATTTGAGTCGGCTCCTGTCAAAGCTATTGGTTGAGAGTAGAAGTAAGCACCCAATAGCATCTGGATAAATTTATTAGGTACCAAAGATAAAGAAATTTCAGAAGAGTAGTGATATATATATATATATACATATATATATATATATATATATATACAGAGTATATATTTTATATATAAATATAAGAGATATATATATATATATATATATATATATATATATATATATATATATATATATATATTTATATATATATATATATATATATATATATATATATATATATATATATATATATATATATATATATATATATATATATATATATATATATATATATATATATATATATATATATATATTTTATATATATAAGAGTATGTGTATATAAAGTATATATATACTTATATCAAAAGGAGGTGTGTTTATGAGAGAGTAAAAGACCAAAGTGTTCGGTTATTAGCAATATTATAAGAGTGATGGCTTAACGGGTGAAGTGATTGATTAATGCTGTTGAAACTAGTATTTAGAATTCTAGAAACAACTTTTCACTAAAGATTCTCTTCTCCAATATGACAATGCCAATGAGCTGCGAAATTTTCCTTAATTAAAAGCTAAAATGGAGAAAGAAAAGAAAAGTTCGTCAGATTAAATCGTCGTATAGGGAAAGTCTTTCTACTTTACATGCTGCTTTTCTGTGAAAATTTTACCCCATTTATACGACACCTCCTCCTTCAACTCTCTCGACCCTGCTATTTTTCCCCATCTTTCGAGTATTTTTCCTCCCGGATTACTTCTTTATTCCTTTTTCTATTTATCTAGTTTATTATTTATCTTTACCAGTTATCTTTAATTTTCTTTAAATTGTAGCCCTCTTTCCACGAGTTACTCTCCTCTGTTGGCAATGTAATACGATTTGATAATCTTGTACATATCGTCCAATAATATAGAATGGTACAAAACAATACAACATTTCTGACGTAGTTTTTCATGTATTGGGTTCAAAACACAATAGTAGCTGGAGAATAAGTGCATTTGAAACTCAAAGCATAAACAATTAAAAACAATTATTTACTTCATTTTAAAAACTGAAAAATATTATGAATTTTTATCATAAGATAGTGCTCTACAACTTCCAAATCCCTTTCTCTCTCTCTCTCTCTCTCTCTCTCAAAAAAAAAAATTCTTCTTTTTCTGTATATATATATATATATATATATATATATATATATATATATATATATATATATATCGCTGTAGTATACATATATATATAAATATATATATATATATATATATATATATATATGTTATATATATATATGGCCAAAGTATCCCGGAAAAGTTCAGTATGTAAATCTTGAAAACTATAACATATTAATGAAAATAAATATCATTTTATTAATCAGGAGACATTTTTACCGCAGAAATTAAAAAAAAATTAATTTATTCTAATATTTATTAATAACTCCATATTAATATTAGTAAAAAGTGCAGGCTCTGATTGACTTGAAAGACGTTGAAAGCTGCAGTCTCGAGAGAAAAAGTTGCCAAATGTCGCTGTACAATATAATTGGAGAAAATATTATTTTTTCTTTTTATATCCTTTTTAGGGGGTTCGAGCCGACGGAGGGACAGAGGGGGGACGAAGTCCCCCCTGTCGTCCCCCGGTAGGCCGAGAAACCCCGACTCTATCCGTCGTTCTTGTTTACCCGTGGGTATTTGTCCGTTTTAAAAAGAAAAAAATTCAACATTTGGCAACTTTCCGTCTCACTCGTGAGTAAGTCGCATCTTTGATTTATCAAAAAACTGTAAATTTTTCAACAATTTTTAACAATTTTAATTTTTTAAAAAGCGTTATTTTTTTTATTTTTTTTTAATTTCTGCGGTAAAAATGTCTCCTGATTAATAAAATGATATTTATTTTCGTGTACCTATTATAGTTTTTTAGTTACATGCCTGAACTTTTCGGGATGCTGACCTATATATATATATATAATTTCGAAGTTTGCAGTCAGGAAATTTAAAAAATTGGAAGATAACTCTTTTGCTAATTTCATGTCAAGAAACAAAAAAAATTAAAGCCATGCGGGATTCAGTTCTCAATATGAGGCAAGAATTAATCAATAGAGTTGGTGGTCAAGAGCAAAAACAAATTATTTTTAAAACATTCAAAAACTTATTTCCTTATTAACATTTAAATACTACCACACTTTTTACATATATATATATATATATATATACAAAATATATATATATATATATATATATATATATATATATATATATATATATATATATATATATATATATATATATATATATATATATATATATCAGAGACAGCGGTGGCTTAACGTCAAGGAGAAGCAATTGAGATATATATATATATATATAGTATAGAGAAAGATATATATATATATATATATATAAATATATAGTATAATATATATATATATATATATATATATATATATATATATATATATATATATATATATATATATATATTACACAATATCATCACTCACGAGGGGAGAGAAAATAATAGCAAAGTAATAATAAAATATCTAAAGATATTTCAGATTCTATTTAATCTTCTTATTCTTCCCTCTTCATCCATGAACATCGAAGAATATACGTTAACCGACTAACGAACTTTTCGTTCTCCCTTAAAAAACGGAATAACTTTCGCTCTTAAGAGCTCTTCTTCCGTACGGTACCGGGAAAAGAAATTCGAGTTATCGG
>JABUQX010050200.1:20000-55000 GCA_015478945.1 Trachelipus rathkii
GAGTTTGGTAGAGGAGAGAAGAAAAATTTATAAGAGTGAATGGCAGGGTTTTGTGAAATGGTATTATTGTGGGCGTGGGCGTGGGCCTGGCCCAGGGGTTAAACCCTATGTTGACGAGATACCACAGTGAGGGTCTGTTGCAGTCTTGTGAGGCCTTAGGGTGATTTTCATTTTATCGAATTGAGCTCTCACTTAACTGTATGAAGGAGATGGTAGGGAAAGGGCTTTCCTTTTGACTTATTTTATGTTTTCTACTATTTTTTCTGATTCATGTGTATGTTGTGCACCTGACCAACAAACTGAGGAAAGGAGGAGGATAGTATAGTATATCTCATATAGACATATTATATATAATATATATATAATATATTACTATATATATATAGTATATATATATATATAGGTATAGTATATATATATATATATATATCATATTAAAACTTAGGATGATGTGAGCCTGAGCAATTTCAGGTTTGATAAATGCCTCAAAGCTCAACCTATCATATCACCGTAATAATATATACTATAATATATTATATTATACCAAGTAATATATATATATATATAATTAGTATATATATCGTATTAATATATATATAACTATATATACTAATATATATAATAGTATATATATATATATATATATAGGTATATATATATATATATATATATATATATAAATATTATATACTATATAATACAGTATATATAGTATATACTATAATATATATTCTATATATATATATGTTATATATATGTATTATAATATATATACCTATATATATATAAAATAATAAAAGATGGAATATAATATGATATATATATATATATATATATAAATAATTAAATATGAATAAATGGAAAAGAAAGTGAATAAACATCTCAATTGATAGGAAAAGTGTAAAATCTCATACATTCTATTATAAACCTTCATGATGCCAATGTACATATTACATAATCCAATGCATTTTTACAGTAGAGGACAGGAGGAGGAGGATTTACTTTGAGCAGTACAAGAATCAACCGAAATAAGCAGGAGTTAAAAAAGTTATGGTAATAACTATGTATTTAAAATCGATTTTTTTTTGTTAAATTCATGATTAGGTGATACTGCAAAAATTACTTGTACCAAATATAAAAATATGTGGGCTCAATGTTAAAAAATAAATAAATAGGAAGGTAAGGTTTGTCTCTTAGATCTCATGCTTCACATACACATTTTACATCTGCACAGATGAGCAATATTCTTCACAGACAAAGAAATAAGAATTGCATAAATTAGCAGTGTAATATTAAATAGATTATCTAATTATTATACTGGTAGATAAATTAAATCAACAATAGATAATCTTGCAGATTGGAAGAAAAATTGGGAGTAAATTCTCGTAGTTCAGACCACATTAAAAACAGAGTAGCCTACCTTCTAACTATGTGAAATTGCAAATTATGATACTCAGAGAAACCCGTAAAATTTCACATCCCGATTTTAATTCCCATTCTAAATATAATTAAGGCATTACTTAAAATTCATACATTTTTAAGCGCTCCTGTTTATAAAATTAATATTGATAAAACAGGTCAAAATTATATTATAAAACCAACAACCTAGAATGTGAAAATTTTGGAAATAACTGTGATTCAATGATTTTATTTAAAATTAAATAAAACTTAGATACTTGAAAATTAAAGAATTTCTATTTGACATGTATGTATATACAACTTTTATTGATACACTTCTTTCTTTCCACACACCCTACCTTTATTTTTCAGAAAATAGATGCCTAGATTGTATAAGTTATTATACACAATTATCAAAATAGGAAAGGTCATACAAATTTGATTCCTTATTTAAGTAAATGAAAAATTTTCTTGACCAGAAGTAAAATTATATTAATTAAAAAAAGCAGTAATATTAAAGATTTTAAAAGTTTTTCTTCGCAAATCATAATAGTACAACATTACTTCTGTGCTACTTATCCCTTTCATACCCACCTTCCCAAATTTATGTTTAGTCAGCTCTTAAATATTCTCAATCAAGTTTTACATACTGTAATTAAAATGATGATTTCCTAATGTTAAATGATAAGCAAAATGGCCTCTATAACAATTACTTTAATATTGATAATATTTTCAATGCTATTTTATACTTTAACGATCTTAATTTAGAACAATATCTATATATTAAAATTTAAAAAAACATTTCCTCCAGTACATCAAATAATATTAATTTATTATATTTTAAAAATCATATACTTCTCATTTCCTTAAGCAAAACCTGTGAAAACTAATTCAAAATTAAGGATGGGGAAATCTTTTACATTGGAAAACCGTTAAACAAATGACCGCTCTTTGCATATAGAGGTTGCATTATTAGAAAATCATATGCAGATTATTTACAGTCTTATACAATCATTAACGTCTACTTACTTAAATTTGAATATCACAGGACACAGGAAATGAAAAAAAAAAAAAAAAAAACTATGAAACATGGAATTATTTTTAAAGCTTTTTGAAATCATTTATTGAAACAATTATCATGAATGATTCTTGAAATTCTAATTAATAATAAAAAAAACTTAAAAAACATTCAATTAGAGTTCATCAACATATCAGATATTATGAGACTCAACTAAGCTCTTGAAAAGCATCACATGACAACAGGTTCTCAAAAATAGTAAAATTACCTCATTTGCAGCTGCAGAATTTTCATTTCTCTTCATTCCATTATATATAAATTGAACAATCAAATCAATTGGTGTTGGGTCTGAAAAAATGTTTTAAGGATTTACGATATTGTTTAGGATATATTAAGGTTTTCAACACTAATTTATCCTAATTCAAATTAAATTAAAGTTATTAATATACTAAATAGAATCAATTTTATCATTAACAATTATTATTGTACATATACAAGCAATTTTATTTTTGTCAAAATTACTATTAAATAAGAAAATGTATAACTCCAAATCTATCAACAGAATAATGAACTCAATTTTCAAGTAAAGCAATCATCATATAATATTAAATATAATAAAATCTTAATCTTTGTGATAATATACACTTATTATAAGAAAATGTGCAAAAATAAAAATTTTCTATTGCTATCTAGAAGTACTCAATCCAAAGCACCCTAAACATTAGTAGAAAATAGAAATCCCAAAAATCCCCCCCCCCAGAAAATAATTTCCCCTTCCCCTTTTATCCCTTTTTTACTTTTTTTACTTCCTGTGATTGTGAAGATGGTAAGATAGTCAAGGCAAAATTTTTCAGGGTTGCCATTTGAAAGTTAATAATAATAATAATAATAATAATAATAATAATAATAATAATAATAATAATAATAATAATAATAATAATAATAATAATAATAAATATTTGGTTATTCTATAGTGAAAGAATTCAGAATTTGGACTCAATAGTGTTATTTGAATTGATCAAGATTATTGATTTATAAAGTATGGTAAATCCCTCGCTAAAATGTTTTATGAAATTCAAAAATGCGGGCAAATCCTTAAAAAATATAAATTAATATTTCAAATTGCTTTTATAACTTATAATGTCTTAAATATTTCTCACATGCTAAATCTACATTTATTAATGTGCAAATAAAAACTAATAAGAAAGTTTCATAAAAAATATAATAAAAATTTCAAAGTTCAAAGTTACCTGGATTTTCATGTTTCAAATGTTCTTCTAATCGAGAAGGATTCAACATAAATTCAAACCATGCCACAGGATCATTGTCAACCTCCATCATCATGGTTGAAAAATTGTTACTTTGAGATTTCTATAAAATCTTTTATACTAAAACTAAGATACTTACAAAACTAGCAATATTATATAAGTCTAATAGTAACTATGTTTTCTTGGAGTAATAAAATAATCAAGCATTTAACATTCTGAAAAAAATAGAATATTATATATAAATAAATATATATTATATATTTATCTATATATAGTATTATAATTAGTATATATATTATATATATATAGTATATATAGTATAATATTATATGATTATATATTTTGAAGAAACTGTTCTACTTTATATATAGTACGAGTAAAAATTTATATGTTATTGTTCATACTCATTATATTTACTAATAATAATTATATAACCCTAGTATTGCTCGATTTATAACATAGTAGAGGGTCGTCGTCTAGTCCCATGATGCTCTATGGGATATGAGAATTTTCTGTCTTAGATGACAGAAAGCTCTCACTAATCTAATGAGTAAAATGTACGCGCCCGGCAGGGCGATAATGGTTTGGGCCTTTCTTTTCGCGTTATGTCACATGTCCTTCGGCCACTACTGAGCCTTTTCTTTTCCGTGTCTTGTATCAGCATCCTTACTGTCAACGCCACAAACTTCGGGGGCAAGAGTGAACGCTGAAGAAGAAAGTAAAGAAGAAAGATCATGATTATATATATTATCCATACCTTCATAATCACCAACAATATAACACCACACAACCACTAAGTAGCAACAAAACTTACTAAACTTATTATCTTAAGAAATTGAAAACTAAAACTCTGTCAAGTCATCCATATAAACATTAAAATAACTACGATATATACCAAGCCCCCCTCCCCTCAACACAAATCCCTAATCGTTGTCCTTTATATATCACGGTTGATAAACTTCCGTCCTACCAAATCACCACCAACAACAACAAATCAGACGCGGCCTCACAAATACATTATGCTAACCATTAATTCTCGTAAACCAATCCCACCCGAAAAAAAGCTAATAAGGAGACCTATGCCCCTACGCGGGGCACACCCTTCTCCCTATAAAAATCCTGGTTAAAATAAGCAATAATAGGAAAATATAAAACAACGCATCAGAAAACCTTCCCTCCACGCTACAAACAAGCCCTCGACACCTCAACCCATTTACAACTAAACAGGATAATCAGAAACTATCAATACCATTACATAAATTCATCAGCAACAAAACGAGTTCCAGACTCAATATCTAAATCCTCTCATTTATAAACACCTTCAGTGAAAAATGAAATTGCTAGTTGTTTTAAATCTTATTCCAACCTGGCAATTTCAACTATATACCTCTACCCTTTTTTTCCCTTAATTGCTTCGAAACAATGCTATCTCACTACTCACACAAAATCAAACCTAACAAATAGACCCAACTCCATTCCTCTTATTCTGCCAATACCCACACGGATTTGCTCTTCTCTTTCGCTTTCATATTAGTTACACTGCATGTGAACGATATCGCTAAAATATATAAAACAAAATCTCCTCCCGCTCATCACCCCCCCTCCTAATATTTGTCACAACAACGAATTTAAATATCAGCAAACCCAACTCACACCCCACTCCACCTACCGCCTTCACCTTATACCCCTCGCACGACTTTCATATTCTTATATCATCAATTCGGTCTGTCAACCAAATTCCCTCTATAAAATCGCTCCAGAGATCCCTACTCACAGCAATTGACATTCAACATAATGCCCTTTTTGTACCGACCTCGTATAACCCACACACATTTCCTTATATATTTTCAATAAATCTTCTCCAATCCCTCACCCCTAGCAAAATAACTTGACTAATAACTGGTTCTCTAACTTTTCTTCAACGCAATCTCGTTTTACTCAAAGTCCTCACAAAAACAATCTTTCCCACTCCATTAAATACAAGAGACTCGCGCAGATAACCTACCAGGGCGCCCATTTCTCAATACTTTCTTCTACATTCCTCTCTATTTCAAACCTAAAATAATTTCACAACAGAAGAATCTCTGCTCATTTTCCGCCCTAACACACCCCAAACAAATTTCCACCAAACTTATTTATTATCGCAGATGACGACTTCATTTTCCCAGCTATTCTCTCTATAGACGTAAATTTACCGACGACACGAGACATAATCTCTAAAGAACTGACCTATACAACCTCATACATTATGAAACTGGTGGCTAGCTCTCACATGAGGAATCGACTGCTATACCCCAACCTCAATATCTCGCTGCCCATCACCTCCCTATACTTCTATCTTTGGACTGCCACGAGAGTTCACTCCACCTAATCTATGTTTTTCTCTGAACTAATCAACCCTTCCATACTAAGCAAAGACCCTAAAATATATTAGGACTTATCGCTATTCACACACAGACGTTCTTCTATCCCCCAAAATGACGAGATCAAGAGATTATTTCATTCACACTTAGCAAACGAGAGAGAGGAATACTAAACACCTCAGAACCCTTTCCAACCACAATCTTTAGCGACAGGTAAACACACCCTTGACCTACCCACCTATAAACATTTCCTCAAGAAACTCCAGCTTGTCAAAAACTAATAACAGTTAAAAAATTACAAAATCCCGCAATAACAACTGCCGCTCATAGAATCATCACTGGATGCACCAAAACCACACCAATCCAACATTTACAGGACAAGACCTCCGTCCTCCCTATCTCCACCCACCTGGATGATTGTGGGGGGCTACAACATTCTACCAAGAAACCCTACTCGCTAATTCCCATCCATAGTCCCAATCCTCTCCATACTCTGAAACAGACTAAAATCTCCCCCTCCTCCCTCCTCACCAGCTAATTCTATAACAACATTTACAAATTATTCCAATCCCCCTCCCATCAGGTCCATGGGTTACGCATATATCCATACACAACTAACCAATACTTACTACAAAACCGCCCCAATAACAACTTACTAAACATTCCCCCTCTCTCCAAAAATTATAGGTACAGAAGAAAACACTGTCCAGAAGAGGCCAAATTGACCTCACCCTCTGGGGTTCGGAAGTCGTTCAGTCGGAGAGATTCAGGTACCCACCCATTAAACTCCTGCAATATTAAAATATACGATTCATAATCTAGTATAATGTCACCTGATTGGGGGGTCCCCACCTGCTTCAGATGTCATGTTTCCCAGGATCACAAGGAGCACCTCCTTCTGCGGGTGCTCCGCTCTCTGACACCCCTGTGCCGAGTTCTGCTATCTCTTCCTTCTCGGCCTGTGGAATGGCCCAAGGCGGTGGCTGGCTTCCTGAAAGCAGTGTGGCCCTCCAATTGGGTTGGGTTCCAGGGGCAGAAGTGTAATATATATTATATTTTATATATATATATATATTATAATATATATATATATATATATCTATTATATATTATATATTATATATATTTATATATTATCATATTATATAATATATATATTATATATATAAATATATATTTATATATATGATATATATATATATATATATAGATATATTATATATGGCGGATAGACACAGAGCCAAAAGATCTTTAAAGAGATAAGATTATATTATAATATAAATCTATGACCCCTTAATTCAAATGCTATTATTTATTTAAATATAATTTGTAAAAGGAATAAATTTATTTCAGACTAATGTTAACTAAGAATATTTTAATATTATATTTATTTGGGTAGAGTACTATATAAAAAAAAATAAGAAACAAAGAAAAGAAAAATGGCAAAGTTACTTGAAGTAAGAAGATCAGCAAGATATGAGGAATGTATCTTTCTTAGCCCATGTTCAATGGCAGATTAGGCCGTTCTGAATGAATGCCTGACAGTGTTCTATGATGTCCCTTGGAACCCTGCCTAAGTGCTTCTATGTTTTGTGTTACTATACTGTGCTATTCACTATTTTTTAACCTCAATATCATTAAGATTAATTAAGGAGGGAAGCTCTGAACAGGTGATAGACAGAAGGGATGGAAAGAAAGAAGTTTAGAATTTTTATTGTTTTTATTGAATGATTATAGTTATGTAATTTTAAATCACTTATTTTTAATTTCTTAATATTATTTCAATTTAATTATTTTATTCAAAGTTAAATGAAGTTTAATAAAATATATTTACAGCAAAAATAGGGTTACCAATGGGATAACAACAACAACTAATATTTACAACTTAACTCGAATAACAATGGTAAGTGTTCTGTGTAATTTACTTTCTGTATTCTGGTTCAAGACAATGGCTAAGGTGTAATTTAAGCAATCTTCCATACAACGTCTTTCATACAAAGTTTTTTTAGTTTGCTCATATAATTTACAAAATCTATAAAATAATATCACTTAACTTAAATCTATTTACAGCAGTGTAAACAATCTTTGATCTTTTTACTTTTTTGTTTCAATTCATTTAATAAAGTCAAGACCAATTCACTATTGATTTCGAATAAGTTTTACAGTTATCCGCTAGAGCTGTAGCCTGCAGGAACTATCCCAAAAATCAAGGATAAACTGAATGTCACTAAAACTATAAACAGAGGCTAACACTGGAACCGGGCCAAACTCTGAAATTGGTCTTTCTGCGCAACTAGACCAGTCACAAGAATAGGCCAGTCACTAGAAATAGGCCAGTCACTAAAACCAGAACCTAGAAGTCACTAAGGTAGACTGGTCACTAAAATAAGCCAGGTTCTAAATATCAATCAAAACGAAATCCAAACCAAAACTAAGAGCCTAAAAATAATAATGTCAAATTAGGCAAGGTTAACTTAATTAGGCAATTTAATTTCAATTACTATTAACTTGTTAATTTAGAAAAGTTAAATCTTTTACCCTCAAGAGTCAATAAGGGGTAGGCTCATGAATATTTAGTCTTTTTTTCAGATTGAATGGAGAACACTTGTTTGAACACTTCAACAACCCTATAATCAGTACTTATACAATAATTTCATTCAGATATTATAATAAAAATACAATTATAAATATAACAAACTAGAATTAATATATACGGTATATGTAAAAACAAACCACTCAATTTTGGAGTGATGATTTCAAAGACTCATTCATCTATCCACAATTCAAAAATCAGACTGACTTTTTACGCTATTGGTACAGGTAAGTCACTTTAAAGTGTTTTGTTATCCATTGTTTAATTAACTGTACAAAATAAAAAATTTTCACTCACAATAAATCTGTGATTTTACCTATAAAAAAGAAAATAAATGTATTAGAAGTAAGAGTATGCATTCCAATGGTTTGATCATAAATGAAGAAATAAATAATAAATAAATAAATAAATAAAGGTATATAATTTCATTTATTTACAAAAATGGTCTGTGGTAGCTGTAATACAGTTACTACTATTGTATTATACTATAAAATAAATATCTTAAATACTAAGGTGTTTATGAGCTCCTTTATAAATTGATGTCATTACAAAAAAAATGAGAACATTTTCAATTTTGACATTTGTTTGTAGACATTAATTTAAGTTGTTTTATTTTTATATTTTTCCTTATATTAAAAGAAAAGAAAAACTTTTTCCAGCAATATTTTTAACATTTCTATGTATTTTTTTTCCAGTGAATCTGAATATTTAACTTTTTCTGAGAAACCAGTAGTTTCATCCCACTACCACCCAAATAAAACTTCGGCTTAAATGATGCAAATAGAGATATTGACCTTTTATATATTATAAAAAATAAGTTATATTTATATTATATATATATATATATATAATATATATATAAATATATAATATATAATATATATATTTATATATATATATAGCATATTAGTTATATAATATATTATATATATATTATATATATACTATATATATATATATATATATATATTATATATTATATATAAATATATATATATATATATATATATATATATATATATATAAAGTAGGTAGTTATGTAAAAACAACCCATTTAACCCATTTTTTGCCTATAACTATTAAACAATTTTACACTGCAGAGTTTAAAATAATTCTTAGAACCGGCTAGTCCCTAGGCTTATAACCCAGCATAAAAAATTTGTTTTGGTTAAAAAAAATTGAGAATTATTTCAGATCCAAAAAGAATTATAAAAAAAAAACCTAGGTACTTGTAAAAAAAAACGCATTGTAAAATGTAGAAAAAAACGACCATGTATCTGCCCAAAACGCCCGTCTAAAGCGTAATTATGAATGTTTATATCATTTTAAAAATGTTTTAAGAAGGTAATTTGTTATAAAAATGGAAAAAAAAAAAAAAAATTAACAAGTAAAAAAAATACAAAAATTAAAACCATTTTGATTATAATTATATAGATCTTGAATTTGAAGGGTTGGAGCTCGTTGTGAGTTGGTTAAGTGCATTGATTTTGTTGCAGTTTACATCCCAACACCCCTTAGACCCCCTCCTTGAATAAAATTGTTTAGTTTACGAACGAGAATATGTACAAATTGAATAGGTTTTTATGAGAATTATTATCTTATTCTCTTTATAAATTGCTCCCAGATTTTGCGAATTTTGAGCAAAGTGCTTGTTGCTGATCTTGACAGAATTTCCTGGTGCCAAGGTACTGTCGATGCCCAAAGAAATATGAAGAAGTTAAGAGAGTTCTAATGGAGCATAACTGTGGAATAGCATACTTCATTACATTCCTTCTTCTCTGTCTGCATTTGTGCTTTTCTTCTATTTTCTCAATGGGAGACCGCTCAAGGGTGTCCTCAAACTCATTTGGGATTGTTGAACCCTTAAAAATTCAGTTCTGACACATTGAAAAGCATATATAAAGACCTGTTTCTCCGATGATGGTAAGCTTGGCCAAAAATCCTGTCTGGCTCCGGTATCGTTTCATGTGCTCCGGCACTTTAATTTAAACTCATTACTACTAATTCCATTTTGTTCTCGCTTTCACTCACTTCCAATTTTTCAACCTCTATAGTCCTTGGACGTGGCAGCATGAAACCTCTGAGGCTCAGGCAGTGGCAGTACGCTTCATGACACCACTGTAGCAAGTATTGACATTTAGATTATCCTTAACTAGAAAACAGTTAAAAACCTAAAATATACATGAGCACCGCACCACCGGTGCAAAATGGCCAACTGCCCTAAGGACTGCTCCGATCCACTCGGTAATTACCGGGAATCGATTCGCAGACCATTAAACATACTAGTCATACACCAACTCGAGACATAATTCTTTGAAAAATAAAAATGGGTCGAGATGTTAGAGCGGTGCCTCTGCGCGCACGTGCACTTAACACCTCAGTGCATACTCTGATTCCCTCAAACACCTGTTGGGAATCACTCAGCATACCTAAAAAATACCTATTTGAGAAACCCAAGTTCAGCTCTGTAGCTAGAGAAATACGCTAAAAAAATAAAAAAGTTGCACTAGAAAAGGGGGGTGGGTACTAATTCGTAGAAGGAACCATCCTATGGAGTGCCTCAGTTCCGGTTATAAACCACGGGAGTCGATTCCTTATACTTATAACATAGGGTTAGACACCTTATATATACAAAATATAATAATGCTAACAAAAAGGTTTAACAAATAAAAAAGTTTTTTTTTAATAAGCAACATTTTTATACTTTTGGGTTTTTTTTTAAGTTACATTTTTTTTTTTTTTTTTTTTTTTTTTGTTTTTACCCCACCCTGACTAAAAGGAAAAAAAAAAATTTAAACATAATGTGTGAAGGGGTTATAGCGCATGATACATGCTTTCCCATAGCTTTCGTTTCTTCTAAAAAAAATTAGTGGGCTCATGCTCATTTTTGGGCCATCCTAGTTCAGGTTACGTTAAGATTTGTTAAGTATAACATAGATTTTTCTTCTGGTGTAATACTAACAAACATCATTCCTGACACTAGAAGGGCCTAAAATGGAGACCTAACCTGGATGGATCAAAAATGAAAAGTCTATGGGAGTTTTAACAATTTGAGAGGCTGTAACTTTTTTTCCTAAAGAGACCACCATGTTTGGATTTTTTTTATTCTTCAATTATATTTTTAATTTAGAGAATTCCTGTGATTTCTTATAAAAATCGGGGGTGAAGCCCTCTGCATTATTATTACCATCAAAATTAATATACGAAGAACAAGTAATATATATATATATATATATATATATAATATATATATACTATATATATATATATATTATATATATATATTATATATATATATATATATATATAATATAATATATATATGTATATCTATATAATACTATTCATATATTTATATAATATATATATATAATAATATATATATATATATATATATATATATATATATATATATATATATAATATAATATATATACCGTGGAAAATGGGCAATTCGGTCCCACATGCGGGCAATTTGTCGCAGTGGCGAAAATAGCCTTTACATAGTGTAAAATATAACTTTAAAGTATGTAAAATAATAGTGGTTATGTCTAGGTATTAATTTTTTTTGCAGACCCTTTTTTAGATTTAAGTCCCATTAATTTTGTTTGATTTTTTTTTTTTTTCCTGAGCACTATAAATCGGGTAAATTTTAGGCTTGCTAAGAATCATACAGGTCAAAATAATAATTGTACTACATTATTGGGTGCCAAGATATAGTACTTAAAAATAGTGTATCAACCTTAATGCAATCGTTGGAGTCCTTCAGGCAAGAGATAAATGTTTTATATAAAAATTGTAATACAGGGCAATTCAGTCCAGGTTTAAAAATTGCGTGGGGCAATTCGGTCCACAGAAATGCTTCATTAAATTACAATTTTTTAATACTCTTTTTACAAAAAAATGTCCGAATATAAGTTTTGGAAATAAATTTTACACTTACAGCACGATAGGTAGGTAAATGCTTCTCACTCATAGCCTAATTAATTTTGTACAATTTTTATTTTCAGCAAGAATGGTTTACACGGTTTAGGATAAGAATTGACTTGGTAGTGATGCACATTCCGGATCAACCTCTGGCATCTCGATGACTGTTTTGCCGATGTATCCCTTAGCACTTTGTTGCATTTGGTTCTTACGAAAACGTAGTATGGCCTAAACACGCGGTAGTCGCTCAGAGTTTGGCTGTTCGTCTTGGTTGTCAAACGCGCCAAAATCAGTAAAAAAAATACGCCACAACCAAACTTAATAGAATTCCTCATATTGTGTGATCATAAAATAAATAAAGAATAGCGACCTTACAGAATTAAAGAAACCATTACAGTTCATTTTTTGTCAAACAACAGCGCAAAATCATAAAAAAAATGCTCATCAAAATCGTAAAGAATTTCCTTATTCTGTGTAATATAAGAATACAAAAGAATTAAGGATAATTCCTTACGTTTGGTGACATTTTTTTACGATTTTGAGTTTGACAAAAGCGAACGCAAACTCGAACATAGTTATTAGTTTTCAAACCCAATTCTTAAAATAATATTCGTAATAATCCATTATGTTAAAATAGACCTAAATCGCTGTGAGCTGCGTTCATTTTTGGTTCAACAGCATTTGCGTTCAGATTTTTGTCAAACATTGCAAATAATTCGTAAAAAACGCTCACTCAAAACGTAACAGAATTTCCTTAATTCTGTATAACATAGAATACAAAAGAATTAAGCAACCTTACAGAATTAAGGAATTCCTTACGTTCGGGGAGCATTTTTTTTACAATTTCGCTGTTTGACAAAAACGAAACGCAAACTCGAACATTCCTTACGTTTCGTAAGCCCAGTTTCTTAAAATAATATTGTAAAACCATTATGTTTAAAAATGAAAACTGATTATCATAATATTACAAATAAAACACTTTAATGAGGATTCTTAGGGATGTGAAATTGAAGTGGAACCGATATTGCTCCCCCACCCAAGAAAATCAATGGGCCGAATTGGCCACGTTACTTATCGAATTCTCTAACATTAATCCATAATATTTATATAGTACAGAATACAATTATACTAATTCTCCTCCTAAAGGATAACATTAACAATATAAAAGAAAATAATTTTGAGAAAAAAAACATAAATAGTTCGCGCATAAACCTTAAGCAATGTTTGAGTTACCGACTTGATTTTGACCTAATTGCCCCATTTTTTAACGGGTATACGTAATATATATATTATTATATATCTATTATAGTATATATATATATAATATATATATATATAAATATAGTATATAATATATCTATAATATAATATATATATATATATATATATAATATATATACTATAATATATATAATATATATTATATAATATATATATATATATATATATAATATAGTATTATATATATATACTGGTTAATATTATATTATTAATATAATATAGATTATATTATATATATATATATATATATAATATATCATATATATAATTTGCATATATATTAATATAGTATAATAATTATATATTATATATAGTATAGTATATATATATATAGTATTTATGATAGTCTATATATATATAGGTATCATATATATACTTTACTAATAATATAATATATAATAATTATCTATATATCTATTATATATATATATATATATACACTAATATGTATAGTTATATAATATAAATCAAATCAGACTGTTTATAATATATATATATATATATATAATATATAACATTTATTATATAGCTATAGTGTTGGACGATAAATTTATGGTCTTATCTAATCTTGGCATTTTTAATATAGGTTTAGAACTCAATGCTTCTTTCAATTTTATGTGGTAACGTTAACGAATGACATGTGGTGGGAAAATAGTACATGCAAAAATATTCAAACACTATTGTCGAAAGATGATTGTTATATAAAAATAATAATAATATGACAAAAATAATAATGATAATATTAATAAACAATAACTATATTAAGTAAAAATTAAGATGAATAATATTTTGGTTATTTTCAATTTCAAAAGCTTTATTCCGTTAAAAAAATTAACATATTTACATAGTCCAATATTATACAAATTAGTTATAACATTAATTATAATAAAATAATTTTCCTATTAGTATCTGAAATGGGTCTACTATTGCAACACAGTGTTTGTGTCCTTTGAGACACGAAATACATATACTAACGAATAAGTATATAAAATATAGTAATAGATAATCAATAATTAATAATAATAAATAAATAATAATAATAATAAATAATATAAATAATAATAATAAAAATAATAATATAAAGTTAATTCAACTAATAATAATTTATAAAGTATGTATTGCTCTGTGTGATAACTGTGGGACTGTGAGAGGTGAATGTGAACAGCTGCCCTGTTTGTGTTTTGAATTGCAGAGAATGTGTTGTTAAGTAAGGAGATTGTAAGACTGAGTGAAAAATGAATGAATTGAAAGATTTGTATTTTGAGTTGAGAAGGAGGGATAGTGTTAGGGAAAAAGTAGTAAGGAATGTTGAGGCGAGGAGAGAGCGGGAAATAGGGGTAAATAGGAATGAGTGATTAACCTAGGCGTAGGAAGATGAGAGGGAAAAAGGAAAGGTAGGTGATAAAATAGGTCGTGCAGAGGAATTGGAGAGTTACAAAAATGTAGAATATGATGAAGGATGAAGGAATCTTGAAACGCCAAGTACAGCCTGTGACCTGCAGTAACAGGTTCGACCTGTCTTCCAGATGGGGAGGGATCTGAGATGGCCAATGGTAATGCTGAGTTTTCTAAGGGGAAGACGATGCATTACTAATTGGAGACTCCATGATACAATACTTAGATAGGACTTTTCAAAATAAGGATACAAGGAAACGATGAGAGTATGTTTCCAGTGCTAGAGTGAGGATTCGTGGATAGCTAGTAGAGAAGATTCGAATTCTAAAATGTTGATTCAAAATGTGATTGTGTATGTGGTACAAATGATATAGGACATAGATACGGTCAGAAAGAATTAATAGCATATTAATAGCGAGGTTGATTCAGAATGATGAAAGTCAGTGGAAAAGGGTTGCCATGTTTTGGATTTTGACCTAGGTTAGGTGCAGGTGTAAGCTAGGTGTAGGCTAGAGGCCTTTAGTGTAAAGTTGAAGGGTTAGGAAATTATTGTTTTCAGAAATATTAGGTTTTTGGATTGTGGAGAGAATTTCTGGATAAAATATCTTTTGCAGCAGAATGGAGTTCACTGAGTCATAAAGGGTGTTGGTCTATTCGGTTACCAGTTTGGAGACTGGTTCATCAAAAAACTAGGTAAAAGTTGGGAGTGATAGGCTAAATCTGGTACGAACAATAGCAATGGTAACTGTAATAGCGGTCGAGATAAAAAGAAACTAGTGTTGGTTATAGGTTCAAATAAGATCAGATAGCAATAAAAATAACAGTATTTCCAAAATATCAAATGTTTTTACACTAATGCTCATAGCCTTAGAAATAAAAAAAGATGAGCCGACTAGCTATACCATAAAGGAACGGCTAGACATTATTTCGCATAACCTGAGGCAAGGGTTAATGAAGAATTATATGGAGACTCCTTTCAGAAAATATGAAATAGAGGATATTCACTTTATTTTATACCAGCGTAAGAGGAAAGAAGGGTGGTGGTGTGGCGCTTTAATGTTAAAAGCAAATATCAATCCTGTATTAATGACTGACTTTAAAATTAATCATGATTCTGAGAATGGGATTCCTTTGTCTTAATTATGGAACATAGTAGTTTCTGGCATCATAACATTTGTATACTGAGATGACATTTTTGATGCCAGATGGTCCCAGTGAACCCTACAAGACACGATTGCACTATAGACAATTTAACTAGACGGATGAAGCATGGTGGGAATGCAGGTTTTAGAGTTGAGGAGAATTTAGGACTAAGTGACCATAATTATATATTGTGATTTATAATATTGAAGTGATAATTAATTTCTTTATATTGCAAGCTAATTAGGAAAGGATCTTAGATTTCCGATATGGAGATTTTTACCGCTATCGCGTTAGTAAATAACTGACTTGGGATAAGAGTTTAAGAGACCAAAACGTTTCTGATCATGTGGGAACATTTTAAGCAATATTTTATATGATAATTCACTCATTATATTTTAAAGATAAAACCAATTTAGGGTGCAAAAGCAGAAACCTGTTTTTCGGGTAGAATACGAAGGAGATGAAGAGATACACTTAACTGAAATAAGCGTAAGAATGTTTTAAAATTTTTCAATGGTAGTAATCAGGGGAAGATGCTTTATGAGAAAAGTTTATAGGAAAAATCGAAATGAACTTAAAACCAGTATATAAGAAAGGCAAAGAGAGAGGCAGAAATGAATTTAGCAAGGAATAGTAATAGGGACCTGAGAAGTTGTATTTAGCATTTTTATTAAATTTAAAAGTGGATATAAGGGAGACAGCTTGTCCAATTAAAAGTTGATGGAAATTTAGTGAGTTCAGATAAGGAGTTGTCAACATTTTCCAATGCTTATTTTGCTTCAGTGTTACTGAGGAAGATTAGATATAGTTTGGAGACTAATAGTTCTTCGAATATCATGCTACGCAACTACTTACAGAATTGAATTGACGTAAAGTATTAAGCGTTTTCTAGACCAAATTGATCCATAGTAAAAAGCTGCCAGGCCCTGATGGTCTCATATGGTAGATTCTAGGTGCAGGTATCAAATGTATGGATAAAAGCATATGTTGGTGCCTATTTAGTAAGAACAGCGCTCTCAGTAAGGGCAAGATTTGGGAATTATAAAGGCACAGTACAGCATTATAACATCTCTGGTGTGTGAAAGGTATAAGGAAATGTTTACAAACCCAGGCAATATAGCAGAAATATGTGTAGAGAGATAGGACACCCGTCGCTTGAGCTAAACCAAGGTAATTGAGTATATGACTTCCCAGCACGAGTAGAAGGTAGACTCATGGTCAGACAACGATTTAAGAATTTATGGAATACATTACTGCACTGCGTTTGACACGAGGAGATAGCAGTTGATATAGTATTATTAGAACACTTTAGCATAATGCTTTATAAGGTTCCCGCACATAATGCTGAGATGAAAGGAAGTTATTGCATATGGTGGTATAGTAGGAGTAGCGTTATGCATGGTTGGATTACTAACGAGTGGTTGCGGTAATATGAATTAACGTGAGCGTACCACTAATGGCAATAAATCCATCATGGGAAAATATGTGGAAGAGTGGATGTCCCACAGGGTATCTAGTTTCTAGAGAGCACTACCTATTGTTCCTCAATATATGTAAGACATGATTTAGAACTGCAGGGGACGTAGATGCACCAGGTTGTAAGTTGCAGATGCAGTGGAGACCGAAAGTTGGGCCACCACAGTTAGGAATAGCGTGAGACGCATGTATAGAGATTCACAAAGATCTGATATAAGACTCCTTAGGGTGGGCAAGCTCAGGTGCAAATTGACATCTAGTTAATACGATAAGTAAGTGTAAGGGCTTCTTTCACTCCCATGTCTAACTCCCACAAATATAAACGTGCTTCTTAAGCCTACCTAATGATGCAAATGGGGCATTCGGTCCTCTCGAGTCTGAGCTGGACCACAGAAAAACGATTTACGCCGTGTAACTTCATTATGAGAAAACATGCCTAGATTTGAAAGTACGCTATCAGTGTTTGGAAGCTAAGGAATAAAGCATAATAAGACTGCTGCGGAACGATAATATATTAGCACGTAGCAAATGGTTGTTTTAACAAGAGCAATGGACAAGTCTTATAAGTAACACATGTATTAATAGCTATAGTCATACAGGGACCGATTAGTATAGACGTATTATGAACGCACGAAATTTGGCCACCTATATAATTATAAAGAAAGGACTCTTAAGATTATCGCCTAGAGTATGTGTGCACTGTATGGGAGCAACAAGGATGATTCTCTTATTTAATAAAAATTACAATGATCAAAGTGGAGGGAGAGGCTGGAGAGGAGTTTTAGGAATGTTTCTGTGGAAAGGGCAATTTCTCGAAGGGGACAATTGATACCAAGAGTCTAATAAATTTGTTTAGCAGTCTAATTGATGGATACAGCAGGATCCGAAATAAAATTTTTACATATAGTATATCGAAGCATAGGTCCAGGTGAATGATATCCAGGGAGGCATAAGATAAGAACAAATTAAGAAGAAAAGCAATGATCCCACTCCTTCGCATATAAGAAAAGGCATGCACTCTCAGCAATAGGGTTGTTTAAACATTTTTGGAATGGTCCTGTCCACAGAAGGGACGGTTGGTTGCAGTGGTACTATGGACTGCGCGATTTGCAAACATTATAAGTAAAGAGGGTTGTGGAGCGTAGGTTATCACTTTGGACCGATGAGCGCCTGTGTGGTATTTCATCAGGTTAATATAGTAGGACGAAGCAAATTGGCGGTTTTTTATTTACTGTACGTATTATGTAGAAACAGCCATTGTGGAGACTATAACTGTACTTTTATTAAGACAATGTTGGATGGTTTGGGGTCTATCATATGATATATGGTATATAGTATATAATATACTATATACCCTGGTATATATTATATAATATAATATATCATAATATATTATAATTATACTTAGATATTATAAGTATTTATAATAACTTAGCTTATATATATGTATATATACAATATTATATTATAGTTAGTATTATATAATATATAATGATATAGTATGATAGGTAGTTATAGTATATACTATATTTATATTTATCTTTATATTTTGACCTTGCCTAATATTTGTTTTATTAACAGTTAATTGTAATTGCCCTAGGGTACTTTGTGATTTGCATTAGGGATGTCCCGGAACCAGAATGTTAATTGTTCTGGCCGGAGAACCTGGAGGAACTGGAACTTTTCCGGACCTGGGAAAAGTTCCTCGACTGAAGTTCGGCCCAGACAGAACTTCTTATTCGACTGTTCCATCTACACCTACATCATTCTACTTAAAACTTGTGTTCCTGATTAACAAAGCGAAGTCTCCTAGAGAGTATCTTGGCGTATCGCGTTTGTCATAGGATCCAGAACTGTGAAGCTCTAGTCTCTTCCTGTAGCCAAAATTTGGATAGCAGAATCAATTTAAATTTTAAGTAAATAGGAATACTACTATTATAAAGCTCTACGGATCTCTTCATAAGTTTAAAAAAAGCCTTTTTCAAAAAAGCTGTTTTTAGAAGTGGGTAACGTGTTTGAGGATAAGATCACGTTTAACTTCACAACATGGAGAGCAACTTATTTTTCCTACACCACAACATTTCAATTTGTTACTTTAAAGATATTATTACTAGTACAGTATTTAAGTAAGAAATTATGGAATCTTGTTTAAAATTTTTTTTAAATGTTGCTTTAGACAGTTTAGTAATACTGTTGTTTTGTAGTAGTTTGTCTACTGTTATCAAAGTTAATTTCACCTTTTAAGAATAAATAATAATAATCAATAATTCAGTTTAGGGAATAAAATATTTTATTCATGAAAGAAAAATTATCACTATCTTTACATACCGAGTAGCTGTTGTTGCGGAGCATTTATACAATCTTAATTAATAATAAATAATTTCCCGCTAGTATCTTGAAAGATGGGTCTATCTAAATTGCATATACAGTTTCGTGTCTTGTGAGACCAAAATATTAAACACATATTAACAAAAAATTTATGGCTTCATTTCGCCTGTATCTTCCTGGGCGGAAAAACACCCGTTTTTTTTAATGTATGTTTTTAGATGCTGATCTCCGAAATATACCTATCAGTCTTTTCTTGCGGGACGCCTCAAGGCACAAAAATTTAGATTTCGAGATAATTATGCGCGCGATTTCCATGATAATTTAGCTTTTATTTAACTTATTTAATTACTTAAACTTTTATAGTCGAAATGCTATAAAAAACTTACGTCCTTTAACCTTTTTAAATCAATGTTACTCTCACTTTAAGTCACATCAATGAACACTTTTGTATATAATACAACATTTTTTTTTAAACAGATGCACTTTACAAGTTATTTTTTTTACAATTATTACAAATTTTTTACTGGTTTGTAGAATTGACAAAATTTTATGGAAACTTTTTTGCTGAGTAAGCATTCAATTAACAACATTTGTATATTTACATTTATTGTAACAATTGCACCTTTTACATTTTAATTTATTTCATTTTATTAGAAATTTGATATAAAATTTTAATATTTATTAAAATTTATGAATTCACACAGATAACTTGCAGATTTAACTTTGGTACCTTCAAACTGACCTGAAAGTCTTTGTTTCCCAATCAGTAGTCGGCCCAGCATAAGGTCGGAATTCCATCTTACCTTGATATCGCTCTTCTCCATCTTCGCTATGTCTTGATGAAACCTCTCCGTTTTCAATCGATGACGGCGCACCTTAAAGCTTTGCAGGGAAGAAGTCGAGGTGAGAGTGATGAAAGTGGATTTTAAGGGACATGTTTCATCTTGAGCCTTGTATGCTGACAGTAAAGTGTCACCATTGGTCTCTAAAGCTAATGTGGGCTTTCTGTACCACGACCCCAACAGAAAATTTTATGAACTCACATCCTTTCGGCAATGTACAGACCAGGTGTCAGCTATTCTTGTTTATTTTTTTTAAGGCATATGTGAAGTTTTCTGTTTCTGCAGTCCCGAATACACAAGCATTCTAATCCCTTCTCTAGTCATCGACCTCTTTACTATGATCAGTTAGTCTGTTCATAATGAGCCTTGACTTATTTTCCTACTGTTATAAAATTTCTTAGTAAGGTAAGTCCGAGAGTTTTTTATGTGAAAGAGAGGAGTAAAAGTACATCTTAGGATCAAAACTAGCGTTTTGCTTCCTACAACATAATATTTATAATATTCACCTCGGTGGAATGAAATAGTAATCATCATTTGAGGTGCCAAACCTTTCTTCATGAATCGTTCATTTTTTCCCCAACACCTAAGTTCCGGCTGTCCATTCATCAACAGAGAGCATTGGCCTACCTTGGTATAAGATACCCAGTTGCCAAGCCTAACAAGTCCCAATAACTTTAAAAATCACTCACAAATTTCCAATTGTATTTGTACATCTGTTTGTACAACCGTCAATAATCCATGCTTTCCATATGAATTCTTAATGTGTACTGCATGTTGCGATGGGAACTAGATGGGTGATTGTTACCAATGTGTAGTAGTACCACCTTTAAACTTAAGACTGATGCATCAACAAACGTCTCCACTCTTCTGAGTTGTGTTCGTGGCCAAGGGCTTGCAATCAATCCATCAATATTGCTGCAGTAACTAAGTGATTCAGTTCATTTCAAAATATTGCAGGAAGTTCTTATGACGAGCCTCGAGAAAAGTCAGTGTAACTATGAGTACCTGAATGCCAAAAAATTCCAAGGCCCTTCCGGTATAACGAGAAGCAACATATTCAGATGTTTATTCCTTTAGAAAGAACCCCAAGTCTCGTACAAAGATTCAATGTCAACTCCGGTTCGAACTGATCAATGTGAGGTTCAATCTTGAAAGTTGTCTGGTTTCGTAGTCTTACATCAGTTTGTATGGTCCACTTGCATTTCTCATTCTGTCCCCTTAGCGGTTCTGGTGGTTTTTGGGAATAGGCAAAGTTTTTCATTATGTGGTACTGGCCTTCTTGCAGAGAGAGTTAAGATTTGGGTACGCTATTTTTTTCTTTTGGCTATTCCTTTAATGCCTGATACATTTGTCATACAAAAGTAGCAATCACTTGCATGATCTACTTGAACTCTCCAAACCATAGGAACTGCAAAAGGCATGCATCTGTTCTCTCCATTTAACCAACACCTAAGTAATACAGCACACGTACCACAGCAAATGTGGGGAGCCCAGTTTTTTTCCTGGTCCCCTATTTTGCAACCAAAATAATGTTCATAAGCATATTTTATCATAGGAGTCATAGTTCTTTTCTGTGATTTCAAAGTGTTCTCACCACAGATGTAACAAAACGAATCAGGTGAATTTACACTACTTCCTACTTGTTGCCATTTCTGCAACAATCACAAACTAAAAAGCACGATTGTATGATAATTACATTTAAATGAAACAAACATCGGTTGAATAACTACGTTCTTTCCAATAGAATCGCTTCAAAACCCGGTACTGAGGTGGCTGCTCAACGATTTTAAGTCGGCGAGTCCACTTATACCGGAAGCGCCACATTGCGGCGGCCCCATCCCCTGTTTTTGAAAACTAAGGTCCCTAATACACGTCCACAATAGCTTATTTGGATAAAATTAACGTTTTCATTTTCTATATACTTTGTTATTATAAACCACACAAATACTTTTACCATCTATGAGCGCCTAAAAATATTCTCATACAATTATTATAATTTAGACTACAATAGCTTCTTCTCAAAATCTGAGGGTCCTATCCAAAAACTGATTGCATTTTCGGAATTCAGCGACGTAAATTACAAAAGAAATACCCCATTTTATACAAGATACAAAATCTTGTTAAATATGTGACGGTCCCGAAATATACACGTATAAAAATAAATATAATAAATAGCAAACAATAAGCATAAAAATCATACATAATAATAATAATAATGGAGTGAAAATAAGATAATAATAATAATTAATAATAATAATAATAATATTAATGAACATAATAATAATAGAGTAATATAATTAATACATCATAATAAATAATAACAATAATATATAATAACAATAACAATAAATAATAATGAATAATAATAACAATAATAATAATATAATAATAATAATATAATAACAATAATAATAACAATAATAATAAATAATACACATACTAAAATAATAAATAATAATATAAGTAGTAGCAAATAATAATAATCTAACAGTGATAATTATAGTAAGATGACAAACAAGAATAACTAATATCAATACTAATAATACTATTAATAAAAATAATAATAATAATAATAATAATAATAATAATAATAATAATAATAATAATAATAATTAACACTATTATTATTATTAATAATAATAATAATAATAATAATAATATATAAATACCAATTTACCAAAACAAGAATTACTAACATTCAAAACGTTACCTGCAAACTTTTCTCCTTTATTGCAAAATAATTGTCCCCTTAAGATACAACTGCCCGGTGATTTAACTATAAATTAAAATTTAGAGATCGATATCAAGGACCCTTACAAATCATAAAAGTCAATCCAAATGAAGTTACTTATATAATAAAGTCTTTGGAATCTGAAAGAGTCTATAAGGTACATCATAGACAGTTGAAAAAGTGGTTCATTCCCCCTAAATATTTAAGAGAAAATCCTTTATTTAATCAATTATTAACCAATCAAACGGCGCTAGAAGAATTTCCAGAAGAGGAACTTCCCGAGAACATCCCGGAGGCTTCTTCACAAACAGCACCACCAACAACATCTAATGTAGCTGACATGGATTTCGAAGAAGATGGTTCGGATGATTTCTTGGGATTTCCTGACTCTGAGGAAGTGGAAGAGCTCTCCAGGGTGGTGTTATGCAGTATTGAGAAGAGTCTTCTCCTACACAAACAAGTACGAAACAACTTAACAAAGGTGAGTACACTTCCTTCTATTCTCCTACCTACTCTTCCTATATCTTCTGTTCTTCCTGTCTCTATGGTTTCTAACTACTCTCCTAGTATTCCTAGTGAACTTTCTTCGTATAATCTTGCTAACTTATTTACTTCACCTAATTCTCCTTCTTCTACGTCTCCTCACACTTTCCATTCACCTCACTTTTCAAATTCGCCTTCTACTTTTTCTGAAGTTTCTCCATTTATTTCTTCCACTCTCAATTCACCTTCTTTACTGTCCTATACTCCTCTCTATATAACAGACCAAAGAAGCCAGATGGTTCCCCATAGGAGTGCAAGACGATTATCATGCGAAGACCTTCAGAGAAGATTACTCTTTGTCAACTCTCCAGTTGGAGAAAACGAAAAATTGGAACAATCAGAACAATTAAATAATTATGAAGAGGCTGTTGGAAATGTGAATGCTGTTGGAATGTTAACTCCAAGAGTAGCAGTTCCTACAAGAAGGGGTGTGCAATGGGCACCTCAGGTGAAGAGCGAAAGTGAAAGTCCTAATTCAAGCGTCCAGATTCCTCAGGACGAAGATCAAAGAGAAGGTATCGCCTTCCGAACAAGATTGAGAGATCCGGGAATTTTCTTCTAATGTGCCATGGATACAGCCACGTATTTTGGAAAGAAAAAGATATAAAGATGGACGATAAGTGTAAATATAATATATATTAGAAAATTGTCAATATATATTAGAAAATTGTAAATAAATATATTAGAAAATTGTAAATAAATATTTTAGAAAATGGTAACTAAATATATTAGAAAATGGTAAATAAATATATTAGAAAATTGTAAATAAATAATAAACCTACCGAGTATATAAGTTTTTCATATCCTGTTTTTACCTTAACAGAAGTAAAATTAAAATTTGTCACTAAATATTTCGAAAAAAATTGTAAATAAATTTGTTAGTAAATAGATGCTAGAAATTAGTAATTGTATGTAAAATAAACCTGCCGAGTATATAAGTCTTTCATATCCTGTTTTTACCGTTCGTAGTTGAGTCCTAAATCGAAACATAAAATCGAAACATAATTGAAAAAAAAATAAAAAATAATTGGTATATATATAGAATATATATAGGGTAATATATATATATATATATCGAAATGAAATGAAAAGGATATATTGAGATTTCGATATTTTCCCAAAGAACCAGGAATTCTCCAGAATCTCCTTTATATCTCATCAACATTATATTTATATTAACCAATATATTTTTATCTTTGCAGATCTTGTTCCTTGGACATTCGTGGATTTCCCACTTCGAATCCGAATATGACCAGAGAACAAATAACCCAGAAAACCACCAGGTCAAGTTTCTGCGAGTTCTGCTTCCATGGTTTGAGGATATTCCCCGAGTCATAACCAGCGGGATAGCAGCAGACACAACCTATGTGTTCTTATTCTCGTTGTTTAGTATGGCCTATGACCTGGTCAAATGGAAGCCAGAACATTGCAGGGATACATACTCTGTATCACTTCCCAATACGGAATTCCGAGCAGAACATGCCATTATGCCGATTAAAAGAATCCTCAAAACAATTGAACGCTACTGTTCTAATGCGAAGCTGTATGTAGTTATTCCCACTATTCCAGATTTGCCATTTTATAATTATTATCAGCATATGGCCTTTGCCCCTCCAGAGGCTCAGAAATGGTACACTATAGACTTACAAAGAACTTCTGATAGAGAATTGAACAAAGACTCTATCATGGTGTACAGGGAAATGATGCGCTTGCATACAACCGAGTTTAGGTGGACCAGAAAGCATACGGTTTCTGTTTCAGACGCTTTGGAATTCATGGATCCTAGAGCCCTTCATCAATTTACTCAATTGACCGATCCTGATAACCAAGTCTACACCTTGGGACCTAGAGGATTCCTATCGGATGGTGTCCACATGAGTAAACCTCTTATTAATGCTTTTTGGAAAATGCTGTATGCATATAAGATCTTAGATATTCCCTGTAGACTGCGATCCGCATTGTTTCCTACACAAGCCGAAATAGGGCCTACTATCAATTCCTTAAATAAAGAACGAAACGCAGTACCAACTTCCGCTCCAGCTCGCTTAATACTCTGACCCTGCGCATACGATTACCGGCCATGAGCCACCGAAAATTTATTCACGACTCAGTTTTGTAGATCCATCCTCTTACACACTTTTTACTTCTAACTCACCTGCCCCAGTTGCAGCTTCTGCAACTGATTCTGAACCTATATCGCCAGAATGGCCCTCCACATCATCCTGCCAACTGAGTCGTACCGTTTGTGTGCAGGCCATCCCACTCTTTACGAAAGGACCAGGTGTGCGGATTGTGCTCGCGGTACGTCCTCTTTAACTTAGCTGTTGCCTAACGAAACATTTATACAAGCGGGACAGATGTTCCTGCATCAATATCTTATAGGTATGAGGAAATCCGTCAATAGCTGTCTCCATCTTTTCCTTAGTGCTCTAGTGACCCAGGAGCTTAATCTGCCTAGTGGAGAGTCTCAATTTGGATGATCGTAAACGTTCTGCTGGTATACACGCACGCCTTACTCTGAGTGGAGATTAAAAGACCAGTACATGCTGGTCCCTGTTCCCCAGCTTTACAACAATATCGTTAGAAATTTGATTATCATGAATCTTTTGCATCACAGTTTGGACGTTTTGACACAGTTGTGCCTGCGCGGTTATTTTAAAAAGCGATTATTTTCTTAAAGCAGCTGGTGCTTTCTGGATTTACATAGATAGAGATTGAAGATTTTGAGATGAGGACTATTTTGACAGAGGTCTTGTTTAATATACACAATCACGAACAGCCAGGTAGCAACGGTAGTTCAGAATAGAGCATCACACAATGGTCTTCTTCTTTCTTATTAGCGCCATTCATTGTAGTTTTCTCTTTGGACTACATGCTTCTACCATTTCTTTTCGTCATGCTTATGATTGTGGGAGGAAGATAAATCCATACATTTTCTCCGCTTTCTTATATTTACCTATGTATATGATCACTACCATCATTTTATTATCATTATTATCATATTTGGAATCAGAGGATTTTTTTTTAGTCTTAGATTCTTTGTGAATATCTGTTTTTGCACTTTTTCATCAACGGTATGAGTTCTCATTTTATTTCAATAATACAATATATTTAGCCACCTATACAAACTTATATCACACTCTAATAAAAGTTAATCTTTGTTACGTTTGTGAATAATAATTTTTTTATTTCTTTTTAAATAGATATTATTATTCTCAAAAAAATTCCTTATTGGCGAGTAAAGTATTTAACTTCCCAGTGCTAAGCTTGTTCTTCACCTAGGTTACATTCAAATTACACAAGTTTGTTTAAGGCATCACGAATTATTTATAATAGGATTGCTTGAGTCTGTGGACTTCGGAATAAAGATTCTAAGGTGTGATTATAGACCCGGATACAATTTCGTATTCTTAAGTTAGCTTAATCAGTGTTTTGAACTTGTCTAGAAGGATTATATTATCAGCTAATAAGATGCTGGGCCTAATAAATCGCGCAATGTTGTTTACAGAAGCAAGGAAGTAATTATCACGCTCACAACTAATCTCCTTAAAAATAGCTATGTTAGGCAGTAATAGAGTATTGTGCACGAGTATTAGAGTATTGCGCACAGTTTTGGGCCCCTTATTTAAAGAAACAGATAATACTAGAGAGAAGGGTGCAACAAGGGTCTATCAATGGATGATGTCTGGGTTTGAGGGTACGAGCTATGAGGAGAGGCTCTTGGAGGAGTTATATGGACGATTTTCTGTAGAAAGGCCAGATTTATTCTCAGCAGGGGACATTGATACAAAGTCTTACCAAATATTTCCACATCACTATTGATAATACAGGAAGTTTATACCAAAGGTAGATTTTTCATAAGCTAGAACATGGACAGGTGACCACGGGGCATAGAATATTAATACATAGAAAGCATTAAAGTTAAGAAAGCATGCCATCAGGTCTAGATTTATAAGAGAATGCATGCATTCAGTAATTAGGGTTATTAAATTTTGGAATGGTCTACCCAGCAGGAGGTTCGCTCTCGCACGCTCGCTCGCACGTCGGCAAGTTGCAAAACGTTTAAGAACACGCGGCTTCAGACTTTCGTCCGTATAATGGCATGGGCTTCGGTGTTTACTCTTTTTTTTTATATAGAAGAAACATAATTGAAACTTTTTAAATGTATTATTGATCTCCATGTTAATATCTCTTGCTAGGAATGGCATGTGTGACCATAACTAGTTATTATAATGCATGTGATGGTTTGGGTATCATTATATAACATTCCCTCACTCATTATTTTTTGACTCAAGCCAAATTTGCGCTGCGTATTGCTAGCTTTACAATCAATTCATAGTTTGTGATCCAACCATAGAGATGTAGACTTTGTGGATTTCTGATGAGCATCGTGTTTTGGTTGCTCTCACGTTGGTGTGACTAGTCTCATAAGGCGGCCCATATCGGCTTCTTTACTGTCTCTATATTCTTAAACTGTCTTAATGTCTCCATTTAATATATTACACCATATAGAAACCACCTCTGTGTAGAATATTATCTAATTTTTATTAAATTCCTAAGAGGGGAATCTTAAATCTATTTTAATCGTTCTTAATTGTGTCATTTATTAATATTCATTAGTTATGGTGCTCTTCCGAGACGCGTAATAAAAGGATCCTAACTCAGTAGATAATTTCCTCTGCTTTAAAGTAATAATGACGCTTAATTGTGTTTAAGGTATTTAAAGTCTGTCCTGTAGGTAAGTTAGGTGGATATGTATAGTGGTTTTATATGCGCATAAATCTGCCTAGGTAATCAGAGTCGGGAGTGGTTGACACCGTCCGATAAAGAACAACAGAAGAACCTTACCACTGGATCAGGAATGTCTTATTTAGGATTGGGATTGAGTCCCCCCTCATAACTACATACCATCAATAAGAAGGTGACTTCACTAAACACTAATTTACTTTCCCTACATTCTAAAATCTGCTCTTGAGGAAGTTTCTCTGGCAACCCAAAGACTGCCAACATTGTCAAGCATTTTAAACCTACACTTGACAATCTCAAAAAAAAAAAAACATTAGGAGATTATTGTGTAATAAAGTGAAAAAGTATAAATCTATACATATTTAGAGGAATAACAATTATTTTGTATTAAAGTAAAACATGTGGTAGGGTTGCATAGGATTTTTGGATAGTTTTAGGTTCTTATCAAAATTAGTAAATTGAGCAATTATCTAAGGATTAAATAATACACATTTCATTCATGTTAAGTTAAGATAAAGCCTTTAAATTTAGCCGGTGACAAATGCTCATGGTGTGACAAGTATTTAAATCGTTTGTTTCAGTGATTTTATTAACCCTCGCGACACTACGCTGCGCGAACGGTTTTTTCGTTCCGTATGTATTTAATCTTCAAAAATTTTCAACGATTTGGGGAATTTGCAAAATTTATTTCCCTCCCCTTTTTCTTCTACCTATCATATGTCATTACCCTGTCAAATGTACGATTTTACATTATTAATATAAGTTTTTATATTTTGAAATTTTTAATCCAGGTTTATAGTATCGTAGTTTATGATATGAAGTTTATGACTCATAACAAAAACAAAACATACTAACAAACAGACTAACATACAGACTAACAGACAGAAATCAACAGCTACAGAAACGAACCGTTAAATAAACCTTCCTAGACAGACAAGCAGGTACACCGTCTGATTTTTTTTTCACAACACTTGTACATGCCTGTCTCCGTTGATTGGGGCAAGAGGAAGGGCTGTATAGCGAATATAAATGTTAATTTTTATCTGATCCTCGCGGACCCCTTGAAACCCATCCATGAACCCCTTAGGAGTCCGTGAATCCCAGGTTAAAAACCCCTGCATTAAGTCATAAGTCAAATAACTCGTACAAATGTGTTTATTTCATAGAAAAAAATATAATGTTGACCCAATACCGACAAGGCTCTATAAAGACGCGCACACACACCTACACACACACACACACACACACACAAACACATATATATATATATATTATATATATATTATATATATAATATAATATATATATATATATTTTTATATATATATATATATATATATATATATAGTATATATATATATATATATATATATATATATATATATAATTAGTGTTGGCCGAGCTCCGGATTTTTGCGCACCGCACCGCTCCGCACCGGGAGGTCACGCACCAGCACCGCACCGCACCACCCATCATTCTACCGCACCGCACCACACCGCACCGGCTCTTTTGCAGGTATGGCTCACCGCACTATACTGCACCGAGAGCGAACTACAGCGCACCGGCACCGCGTCAACAATTTCGTGCACCACGCATCCGGCATCGCACCCGACATTATTATATATTATATATATATTATATATTTTATATATATAGATATATATATATATAATATATATATAATATCATATATATATATTATATATATATATATATTATATATATATATATATATATATATATATATATATATATATTATTATATATAATATATATATATATATATATATATATATTATATATTAATATATATAGATGAGAAGGAAGTAGCGCTTCTCTGAAGCGATGAGAATTACCACCATTGGGGCATATATGGAGTCTATAGAGTACATCCCATGGGCACATCCAGTCTCAAATGTTCTCCCTTTTGCGCTTCATTATCCACATTCTTTCTTACATTCGGAGTAAAGGTCTCCCTTATTCACACACCATAAAATACATACAGACAACACTTACCCTTTTAAAAGAAAAAAGGATAAAATGTTATAAATGCGGAGGGAAGAAAGCCTATAGGGGTGGGCTCCTCATCACCATTGAAGGCCATTGACGTCCTCCGGTGATGGATTGGTCCGTCACTACATTACCGGCCTTTTGATTGTACGGTCTCCTTTTCTTCATAATTTCTGCAACCTCTCGGCTTAAAATCTAATTTTCTATTTTCTTGAACATCACCTCTCCTCCTGTAAACCTCATCTCTGGCATGGAGGGTGCACCTCATGATCTTTACCTTTAACTAAAACTAGATAACTTTGGTTTAACTTATGCTTGTTGCTCGTTGCACTAGCCACACACGAACATTGTTATTTTGAGCATTTTTTAAATTTTCAGAAATTTCAACATATTTCATCCCCAAATCGTGAAAAAAACATATTCTCCATAACACACTAAAAAAAATTCTTTTCTCAGTAGAAAATGCAACAATCTTACTTGGTTCCTTTTCCTCATGTCCTTTCTGACATTTTCAAAAAAATGTTAATTCTTAGCTTTGGTGTTCCCTTTCTTTTATTTATTTTCCATCAACATAACTGCCGTTTATCTTCAATTAAAGTTGAACTCTTTGCTCAAACCTTGCTTCTATTTCAAACCTTAGGGACGATCTCCAGTGTTATTCCTTCTCTCACCTCCCTCCAAATATTTATCATATATGTAAGTTTCTTCAAAAGGTGTTATTCTGTATTTTCAGAGCTTAACAATAAGAAGGCTTACGGTTCTGATAGTATTCCTCCTATAGTTCTCTAAACTTGTGCTTTCAAGCTTGCAATCTGCCTTGTTAATTTATTCAGTCTCTGCATTTCTACTTAGCCTTACCTTTCTTGCTGGAAAGGTTTGCTCCTTGTACAAAAAAGAAGGGAACAAATTTCAACCCTCCAAACATCACCAAATCTCTCTAGCTTCTTTTCTTTATATAGTTTTCGAATCTATCCTAGCAAGAAGATTTGAAGAAATCTCAATTCTTCTAATCTTATCTCTGATTGCCAGTACGGCTTTCGTAAGAAGCACTCTACTGGCGATCTTCTTTCTAGTCTTTCTGTTTCTTGATCCTCTTTCCTTCGGTATTTTGGTGAATACCACCGCTCATCCTTCAAATCTATAAATAGTGGTGCAACACATAGTTCTGTTTTATCCCTAACTCTTTTCTACTTTTCATAAAGACCTCTCTCTATTACTTTATCACATATCCACTCTTATGCCGACGACTTCACCCTTCATTACTCTCGTCATTTTGATAGATGTCCTTTTCAACAACAATTAACTCACGCTAGGAGGACACCCTTCGGATCAACTGGCATCTGATCTTCTCGAATTTCTTTTTGGCATTGAGATCAATGGCTTGCTTTCAATCTATTCAAAAACTCAGTTTGCGTTCATCTTTTTCAACTCCAAACATACTTTCACACAGCTATAAACATCTTCTGTTGAAAACACATAGCTCAAACCTTCGATGTCACTTAATATATCTTGGGTGTTTATTTTTCTACGTGACCTCAATTGGCAGGCTTCCTATTGCTTCCTTTTTTAAACAAAGCTTCTAACAGGTTGGATGGTGTTTTGTTCTGAGGCGCATTCAGAATTTGTTCACGCCACCTCAGTTGTTTGATCTTCTATAGGGGGTGTCGTTCGCTCTGTTGCACAGAGTATGGCCTCACTATCTGGAGTGATTCCACTTCATACTCCTTCCTCTTCAAATGGGTTGAATCTAGGAGTTTTTCGTCTTATCAATCAAATTGTTGCGTCGCTCTTTATTTCATCGCTATTATAGCGGACACTCTCTTTGAACTCTTCAATCACACCACCTCTCCATTGGAAGGGTTCTTGTGGACACACCTTTCTTACACAGGTCTCATTTTCTCTATGCACTCTATGACCTCATACTTAACAGCTATGCTCCAATCTTTTACAGTGACTCCACTGGTAAAAGTCTGGAAACACACTCCCGTGTCGTTTATTTTTTCCAAACTACCTCTATAACATTTTTGCATGCAAGTATTATCACCGTACGATATTCTATATTTTCTATCACAAGAAAAACTAAAAAATGTTGTAACTAACAATACAACAGTCATATTTTTACTTAAGGAAAGGTGAAAAAGAATCATACCTACACACCCACACACCCACATACACATACCACACACACCACACATATATATGATATTTAAATCTTATATATATATTATATTATATATATATATTTATATATTATTATAATTTATCTATATATACAAGATATATTATATATAATATATATATATATATAATATATATGTATACAAAGGTGGACAAACGCGTTAAAGCGTTAATCCGTTAATTAACTCGTTAATTTTTTCGTTAACTTTTAACGCTTTTGTTAATTTTGAAAAGAAGTAACGGACTATTAACGAGTTACATTTGTGAATTAACGTTAACGAGTTAAAATTTTCCCCTACATCCGTTAACCGTTACCTTAATTTACGAGTTTATAAAATATTTTCTTATCAGATTTTAAATTGTATTTGATTCGATTTCGATTAACAGATAACTTTTTTTTTTTCTAAAATTCCTACTCTCAATGGCTCAAAATGTGTTTATTCTTACACGGTTACTATCACGTTTAGTAATGTTTAACATGTTTTTCTTATGCTTTATTCTCATTTCTTATTGGTTCGCTGAAGAAAAAAAAAGATAGTGACTGTTGCCCGTTCAATGAGTCATTAACTTCTTTCGTTCGTTACTTGAACTTGCTTCTTTTGTGACTAGTGAAAAATATAAGAAGTAGGCCTAATAAGCGTTGTAATTTATAAAAAATATACATATATTAAAACTAAGTTGGTATCCTATTATTTTTACCAATAATATTGACTATTAAGTATAGGCTTGGAAGAAACTCTCCTTTTCAAATTACTCTAACTAATTGTCGCTCTGCCGGAATCGATGCAGGGATATTATTCGACTGACCAAGCGTTCTTACACTAAAAGGAAGTGTGCTACCCTTCTTGATTCTCCTTCTGATAAAAATTTTTGGCCTCTGGCCAAAAGCGTCTCCCATAACTTCTGTAAATCTGCTTTTCCCCCTCTTATCCGTTCTGACGGTTCTGTTGCTAGCAATCCTTCTGAAAAAGCTAATCTCTTTGGTCTTCTTTTTTCCACCTACCTAATTCCACCCTGGACGATTCCAGCTCCCCTCCTCCTGCTCTATCCCCTCTCAGGTGTCCAATGTCTCTAACTGTCATTACTCATGATCGGGTACATGAGATACTGAGATCTATGAATCCGGAAGGCCCGTGGCCCAGATGGCATTTCCTCCCGTGTTTTGATCTGGGAGTGGCTTCTGAATTTGGATGCCTGTCCTCGTTCAACCTACTTCCCTAAAGCCTTTAATACTCAATTACTTTTCCTCCAATGCTGGTACGCGCGCTTTTAGTTCAACCAATCCAAAAAAGAAGCCGCCATGGGGCGTATACAGGGGGAAACACTGCCCCCCTAAATCTTGCGAATGAAAAAAAACATTGAACCTTATATGTGTTCCAGACGAGTTTTTAAGGGTTATTTAGTAGAAACACTGAAACAGTACATAATTCTAGTGATATAGTGAAGTGGTATTAACGATTTACTAATGATGTTATTAAACTTACATTTTTTCTAAAAAGTTTAGTGTGTTTTCGTTTTCACATTGCCTTTGAAATCAACTAGCTGTGTGCAGATATCTGTTTTGCTTCAAAGCAAATTATCACTAATATATATAATATATATATATATATACTATATATATATATATATATATATATATAATATATATTAATATATACTATATAATATATATATTATATATAATATATATATAATATATATATATATATATATATATATGATATATATCAGGGTTGGCTCCGTGAACGAATAATTATTTT
>JABUQX010050201.1:0-25000 GCA_015478945.1 Trachelipus rathkii
TAAGATCTTATATGCATACAGCATTTTCCAAAAAGCATTAATAAGAGGTTTACTCATGTGGACACCATCCGATAGGAATCCTCTAGGTCCCAAGGTGTAGACTTGGTTATCAGGATCGGTCAATTGAGTAAATTGATGAAGGGCTCTAGGATCCATGAATTCCAAAGCGTCTGAAACAGAAACCGTATGCTTTCTGGTCCACCTAAACTCGGTTGTATGCAAGCGCATCATTTCCCTGTACACCATGATAGAGTCTTTGTTCAATTCTCTATCAGAAGTTCTTTGTAAGTCTATAGTGTACCATTTCTGAGCCTCTGGAGGGGCAAAGGCCATATGCTGATAATAATTATAAAATGGCAAATCTGGAATAGTGGGAATAACTACATACAGCTTCGCATTAGAACAGTAGCGTTCAATTGTTTTGAGGATTCTTTTAATCGGCATAATGGCATGTTCTGCTCGGAATTCCGTATTGGGAAGTGATACAGAGTATGTATCCCTGCAATGTTCTGCATTCTCATTTGACCAGGTCAATAGCCATACTAAACAACGAGAATAAGAACACATAGGTTGTGTCCTGCTGCTATCCCGCTGGTTTATGAACTCGGGTAATATTCTCAAACCATGAAGCAGAACTCGCAGAAACTTGTACCCTGGTGGTTTCTGGTTATTGCTTTCTCTGGTCATATCCGATTCGACAGTGGAAATCCACGAATGTCCCAGAACAAGAGCTCTGCAAGATAACAAATACTATTGTTAATATAAAATAAAATGTTTGATTGAGATATAAAGGAGATTCTGGAGAATTCCCTGGTTCTTGGAAAGATATCGAAATGCCATCGCTTTCTCTTTCATCTGCGATATATTATATATATAGTACTATAGCTATATATAATAACATATAATATATATATATATTATATACATATATATATATATATATATATATATTATACCCTATATAATTCATATAATACTAACCAAAATTAGTAATAAATAAGTTTTTTTTTTTTTATTTTTCTTTTAAGACTTTTCTGATAGTTTCTCTCGAGTTGTCGAACCCGATACCTCTGCGATACAAATCAGCCAAACATATATTTTCATTATGATTATTTTTAATTTCCCTCTCTAATATATACAATTTCTAGTATCTATTTTACTTACAATTTTTTTTCAAATATTTTAGTGACAGTAATTTCTCTAATATATTTTTATAAACATGTTATGAAAATTTGCAATTTTGAAAAATACGTTTAATTAAACAAAATTTGCATTTTTCTAATATATTTTTTATTTCCATTATAAGAAAATATATTTAGTGACAATTTTCTAAATACGTAATGGATTTTCATTTTGTCTAATTATGTACAGCCTTATCGTCCCGTCACTTTATCATCTTTATTTTTCACTTTCACAGGAATGCTGCCTCTGTATCCATGGCAATTAAGAAGAACCTCCTGGGTCTCTTAATCTGCCGCTTCGAAAGAGTACGCAATACGCATTTCATGATCACTCTTATAAACCACTACCATCTCCGATCCCTGAACTTCTCTACCTGGACAACTAGTGACCAGGGACTTCCGTTTTTCACTTGAGGTGCTCCACTGTACACCTCAGCTATATCTGTCAGGAACCAGCCACTCTGGGGTAACATTCCAAACAGCATTCACCATTTCAACAGCCTCTTTCAATGTAATTAGGTTCTAATTGTTTCGATTGTTCCATTTTTTCAGTTTTAACGTCAACTGGAGAGTTGACAAAGAGTAATCTTCTCTGAATGGTCTTCGCATGCATACAATCTGACTTGACATGCGACTCAGGCATATAAGCGGGATACCACCTACGACCAACTTCTTATGGTTCTGTTATCACCTAGAGAAGGAGTTATAGGACAGTAAGGAAGTTATACATTGATGCAGTGGAAGAAATACCATGGATGACAACTTCACGATAAAAGTAAGAAGGGAATTGAAAGTGAGGAATGGAAAGTGTGAGGAGACGTAGAAAAAGGGCTAGGTGAAAGTAAATAAGTTAGCAACGATTATTATCGCTAGAGAAAATTCACTAGGATACTAGGGAGTTAGTTAGAAACTCATAAGAGACACAGAAGAAGCAGAAGATATAGGAAGATAGGTAGGAGAATAGACAGTAAATGTAACTCACCTTTTGTTAAGTGTTTTTCGTCACTGTTGGTGTAGGAGAAGACTCTTCTCAATACTGCATAACACACCACCCTGGAGAGCTCTTCCACTTCCTCAGAGTTCAGGAAATCCCCGAAAATCAATCCGAACCATACTTCTTCAGATATCCATGTCAGCTACATTCGATGCTTGTTGGTGGTGCTGTTTGGAAGAAGGGCCTCGGATGTGTGCTCCGGAAGCTTCCTTCTCTGGAAATTCTTCTATGGCGTTTTTGCCTTGTTAATATTGACTTAAATAAAGGATTTTCTCTTAAACTATTCTACGCGGGGAACTGAAGCCACTCTTACTTTCAACTGTCTATGATGTACCTTATAGACTCTTTCAGATTCCAAAGACTTTATTAATATAAGGCGCGTAACTTCCTATTTTGGATCGTACTTTAGATTGTAAGGGTCCTTGATATTCGATCTCTAAATGTGTATTTATTGAGTTAATATGCGAGCGTGCAGTTGAGGAGTAGAGAGGAGCGAAGAGAATCAAAGACGAGAGAAGTTTCAGCGCTGTGTGTGGGCGGTGTGGTGTCGATGGGTGGAGGAGTGAGGAGAGCTCTGGTCGCAAGGGAAGTGTTGGTGGATATTGTGCATTATTAATCTATTAGGTTATGGTATGGGAGGTTATGTGATTGGAGGTGAGGAAGTAGGGAGGAGGTGGCATTAGTTAGGTATGGTGAGGTACAATGAGGAGATATTTATATTATATATTATTATTATTATTATTATACTATTAATAGTTATTCTTATTATGAATAATAGTGCAATAATTCATTGTCATCATTATTCTTTATATTAGTATATTAATTTGTTTTAGTTTTATTATTATTGCCTATCGTGATTATTATATCACTCTAAATATAATGTATTATTGACTATGACATTATTCTTATTGTTATTATATAATGAATTTGTACTTACTAATCTATTATTATTAAATTATTGTTATTATTATTAATTATTATTTATTGTTATTGTATTATTATTTATTATGGTTATAGTATTACCTCTCCGTTCTCTATTATTCATTATGTATGGTATTAATTTATTGTTATTAATGATTAATTATTATATATTATTAATTATGTATTGTATATTATTATCTATTTATTATTTTATATTATTTGAGAGTTATTATTATATTATTATATTATCTATTATTTTATCGATAATAATAGAATTCTACTATTATTTGACAAAGATTTTGTATCTTGCTATAAAATGGGGTATTTCTCATGTATTTTACGTCGCTGATTTCCGAAGAATGCGAGAGTCGAGTTTTTTGCTAGGACTCTCAGATTTTGAGATATTCTGTAAATTTGATAATTGACTGATACTGTCTGTTAATCAATAATATCTAAATATTTTGTGTTTAATACCACCAACGTTATAAAAATTGAAAACGTAACTTTTATCATAATCAGCATGTGGAACGTTGTATTTAGAATTTATTTTTTGAAAACAGGGATGTTGGCCGCCGCAAGGTGGCGCTCGGTATAGGGGACTCGCGATTAAATTCCGCTTTGAAGCAGCCACCTCAGTACGGTTTGAAGCGATCTACGTGAAAAGCGTGTTATTCATACCATTGTTTGTTTTCGAAATGTATTATCAAACAATCGTGCTTTTTAGTTTGTGGATTGTGTTAGGTAAAGTGGCACCAAGTAGGAGTGTGTAAAGATTCACCTTGATTCGTTTTTGTTAGCATCTGTGGGTGAGTCACACTTTGAAATCACAGGAAAAGAACTATGACTCTCTATGATAAAAATTAATGCTTATGAATCTTATTTTGGATTGCAATATAGGGGAACCAGGATAAAACCTGGGCTCCCCACATTTGATGTGGTACGTGTGCTGTATTACTTAGGTGTTGGTTACATGGAGAGAAAGATTGCATGCTTTTGCAGTTCCTATGGTTTCGGGAGTTCAAGTAGCTCATGTAAAGTGATTGCTTACTTTTGTATGACTAATGTATCAGCATGTAAAGGAAAAGCAAAAAAAAGTAGGCGTACGCAAATCTTAACTCTGCAAGGAAGGCCAATAGTACCCATAATGAACTTTGCCTATTCCGCAAACCACCAGCAAAAGGTAGGACTGAGTTGCTGGAACTGCAAGTGGACGATACAACCTGAGTGTCGATTTCGAGCCTGAGAAATTTGCAGATGAACCGCGCAAGATGGTTATGGCAGCTAGAATGATCTTGTGGTGACTTGGGTCTTCCGCAACGAAATCTGAATTGTCTGTTTAACGTTACAAGGCTGGAATTTTTGGCTTCAGGCTACTCAAATGTTACCTATTTTCGTGCAATCGTACTACTAAGAAACTTCCTGCAGAGTATTATAGAAATGCTGAACCTCACTTAGTAATACTGCAGCAATATTGATGGATTGATGTAAGCCCTTGGCCACGAACACAACTCAGGATTGATGCAAGCCCTTGGCCACGAACGCATCAGTCTTAAGTTTAAAGGTGGTACTACTACACATTGGTCTAACAATCACCCATCTATTCTCCCATCGCACATGCAGTACACATTGAAGGAAATCATATGGAAGCATGGATTTGTCGTTTTGCGGATTATACATTCAAGTATGCCGACAAATACAATGTGGAAATCTTGGTGGTTATTATAGCCTTAGGGAGCTTATGTTAGGCTTGCAACTGGGTGAACCAGTGGCCAAGGGCCTTTTCTGTGTAGAAATGGGCGAAAAGCAGATAAGGATGCAACATGTACATAAGGGAAAGGTTTTGGGCCACCTCGTGAACATTGTCATCACCGGGAAAAAGAAATATTAAAAGCAAACAGCTAGTTGATCCTAGGGGCTGTACTTTTACCTCCTCTTCTCTCACATAAAACTTGGACTTATCAAAAATTTTATTAGTAGGAGACAAAGAAGGCAAGGATTCAAATACATTGTATTTTAAGTGATTTCAGTAAAAAGTTAGTTGATATCTAAAGGATCTAATGGAAGGGATTCAGTGTGACTCGTCCCAAATTCGAGATCTCTGAAGAGGTGAAAAATTTGCTGAGATGTCTGCAACAGAACAGAATTAGCTGCCTGTCTCGCATCTCCAAGATGGTGCGGTAAATTTTTCTTGGGTCTTACAGAATGCCACATTACAAGACCATGGTGTGACACTTTAAACTGTTCAGGCATACAAAGCTCAAGCCTGTAACATGTCCCTAAAATTCTACTTAATCTTCACTCTCACCTCGACTTCTTCCCTGCAAGTTTAGGCGCCGTCAGCGATGAACACGGGGAGGGTTCATCAAGACATATGCCGAAGATCGGAGAGAGATATCTAAGGTAGATGGAATCCGACTATGCTGGCCGACTACTCTTGGGGACTCATTAGGGAATCCCCGGCAGACATTACAAACGTAAATCAACGACACTTGCGTATTAGAGGAATTTCAAACATGTAAAGATTTAAAACTGAAATAAAATTTTAAAATTGTAAAAAAGTTTTACTTGAAAATATCAAGCGTTGCAGTGTTATGTTAATATTATACAAATGGAAGAATATATTAATGTTACTCAGCAAAAAAGTTTCCATAAAACTTTGTTCAATTCTACAAAACCAGTAAAAAAAGTGTAAATTGTAAAAAAATAACTTGTAAAAGTGCATCTGTGTTAAAAATAAAAATTTGTTATATACGACAAGTTTTTCTTGAATGGTTACTTAATTGAAATAACATTGAATTTAACTTAAACTCTAACTTTAACCTTCGCCATGCATACCCCCCCCCCCCCCCCCCCCCCCCCCCTCCCCCCTCCCCCCCCCCCCCCGCCCCCCCCCCCCCCCCCCTTCCCCCCCCCCCCCCGGCCCTCCCCCCCCCCCCCCCGCCCCCCCCCCCCCCCGGCGCCCCCCCCCCCCCCCCTCCCCCCCCCCCCCCACCACACCCGACGCCCACACAACCACGCCGCGCTCCCGAGCTCATCAAAGTCTAGTTTAATAAAATAAGGATAAACAAAAGGCTAAATTGAATAAAATGGCAATCTCCTCGAAATCTGCTGGGTTCCGCCAGAAACTATACGCGGTATATTCGGCGGAATCCTTCGATCGTAAAAATTAGCCATAAAAAAAAAGTGTGTTTCGCCAAAGATACAGAAATGAAGTTAATTTTTTGTTAAAAATATTGTATCAAAATCGCTGAAAATGTCAAACTCGTATTGCCCATTAGTAGAACCCGATTTCAGATACTAGGGAAATTATTTTATTTATTACATTAATTGGTATAAGTGAAATTGGCTATAATTATTCGGACTCGTATGTAAAAAAATGTAATTTTTTTTTTCATTCCGATTTCTATGATTCTGGATGTGATTCTTATTATTATTCCTTAAGAATAGATTAACTTTAAAGTAGAAAATACTACAAAACAAAAGTAATATTAACTAAGCTGTTTAAGCAAAAATTTAAACAAAAAAATTTTAAACAAGATTCCATTATATTTACTTACTTAATGTATAATACTATATTTATTTGAATATTCAAATGTTATGGTGTATGGAAAATAAAGTTTGCTCTCTATGTTGTGGAGTTAAACGGAATCTCTTATCCTCAAACACACGTTACCCACTTCTAAAAACAGCTTTTTTGAAAAAGGCTTTTAATACAAGGATAAAAAGTACTGTAGAGCTTTATATATGTAATAGAATTCATAAATTTTACTTAAGAAATTAATTGAATCTGCTATGCCAATTTGTGCTACAGAAGCAACTAAGAGCTCACAGAGTCTGGATATGCACAATGCCAGATACTTTCATACGGAGAGGACGTTCGCTGTTAACAGACAATCTTGAAGTAGAAACGTAGTATGAGGTGTAGTTGGAAGTCCGATAAAGCTTCGTGGTTAACTGGCACGAAACTTCGCAGTTCGAAACTTTGTACAAGGTCGCGGAAAGTCTCCAGTTCCGGTTCCGGCCAGAACCAAATCTGGTCCGGTACCATCCCCTATGCAAATTCCACAAGAATACCCTAAGGCTTTGGGTCAATTACTGTCCATTACTAAAAAGTCCACCAGTTTGGCTTAGTCAATAAATAAAGTGGTACTATACTACACGTAATATATATATATATAGTCCTTGTATTTGTAAATATAGGTATATATATATATATATATATATTTATATATATATATATTAAATATATATATATATAATATATATAAACCTAGTTATACTAATATATAACATATAGTATATGATAACGCATATTTATATGATAAGGTGGATGGGGACCCAAACCAGTCCACATGTCTTAATAGACTAAGTAATAGTCCACAGCATGTTGTCAACATTATAAGTGTCGCTTGTTAAAACCCGCCAAAATTTGCTTCGTCAAATATATTATATGATTCCCAAGCCACCCATCCATATTACCTATCCAATCCCTTCTAAATGTTGCAATCGAGGTCATTCACTCAACGACCCCTGTGGCCAGACCATTCCAAAATTTTAATTCGGACGGCTGATTCGCTGAATATCGTCTTTTTGCTATGTCATATGTCGTTAACTGCTTTCTCTTCATCTTCTCCACTGATGCAGTGTCATCCTGGACTCTGCTGCCTACTATGAAAAATTTATGGTCTCTGTATTATCAATAGCTGTAAATATTTTAATGTAGACTTGTATCCTTGTCCCTCTGAGAAATTGCCTTTCCAGCAGAAAAACATTCCTACTCCGTCAGCCTTCCTCATAGCTCAATACCTCAACCCAGACTCATCCTTGTTGCCCCGTTCAATTGTGCCCCCCCCCCCCCCCCGCCTTCTCTCCTCTAGTCATATCTAATTATAATCTCATTAAATAAGGGGCCAAATTGTGCACATACTCCGTATTAAATGCAGATACTAAGTTATCGCTTTAGTTTAACTTTATAACTCTCATCTGCTCTTGTAAACAACCATTGACCAATATATTATGCGGCCAGCATCTGTATTAGCCTTTATCCTAGCTTGCCGAAACCGTGATAAGCCCTACTTGTCAATTAACTGCTTATAATGTAAACACCTACATCTTTCTTCCTGACTCACAAGTATCTTCTAAGCCCACTCGCCATGTCAACTAATTGTACGTTAAAACTCTATACTTGAGTAACCTGGGTGAAGAACCTTAACACTTTTTACTATTCACAAATTCACTTTGTCACTTAACTCTGCCACCCAAGGAGGTTTTTATCAGAGCTTTGTGGAATCCTAACATCCTCTCCACTATTTTCCTAGAGCCCTGTGGCCTGGTCCACTTGGTATCATCTGCAACTTGAGGAACCCTAGCATTAGATATCGGTCTAAATCGATTTATATATTATGGAGAGAACAACTAGTGGGGCCCCAAACTGAACCCTGTGGGAGCACCCAACTCTATCACTATTATACACTCATTGATTGATTTATTGCGCATTTAGTGGTACGGGCACTGTGTATTCTATTCGCAGAGCACATCTTTAATCCGACCTTATGTCATGACTCCACTATACCACATTGCAATAAAACTATTCATCGAGCAGTGTATGTGTGGGAACCTTATCATAAGTTTGCGTAATCTAACTTCATACAATCCCTCAACCTGGATGCTCCTCGGGTTCAAGTGCAGTCAGTCAATGTATTCCAATAATTCCTAAAAGATGGATGTTGTCTGACATGAAACCTACCCTTTCTGAAACTGTGCATGGGGAGGTGCGATAGCAATACCTTAATTTACGTCCAATTCAATACTATATTGACCTTTTAGTAACTTTTCCCAACCTTCTTACACACACGAGATGTTACCGCGTACTGGCCTATAGATTTCCCAAGATCTCTTACAACCCTTTCTTATCAAATAGGCCAGCAACATATGCTGTTTTCCAGTCACCTGGTGGTACCTCACCAGAATTCTACCATATTTAAGGGCCATTTCATGCGGGGCAGCTTTACATTGTGATCAAATTTAGTCAGGTAAAGCGCGTTGAATATGCGTTTTACGGTCAAATCAGCCATTCTAGTAGTAGTGTGTGTTACATGATATTACGAACATTGATCTCCTAACTACCTCTACATACACTCTTTCCTAGTAAACCCAGCTGAGACAAATAAGCATTGGACACAGAGATGTTGACCACACCTCCTTATCTGAACACGCAACCCTACATATTCCTCAATCACATTTTTGAATTGAACCAGCTCGTTCCTATTACCTACTTGGTTCACAGTTCTACACAGCTTCAAAAACTTTCTGTCTGCACACGCATCTAACTTGACTACTAGTTCCGTTGCCTCATTGGAGAGGTGACTGCCTCGCCTCTCGTCGCCTTGGCCTTTCTGGTGACTTGCCAACCGGTTAAGTTCATTTCTATCTTTCCTATTCACCATTTTCTAATCTCTGAACTAATTCCTATTACTACCATATGGAAACATTTTTCATAAATCATACAATTTCCAAATTATTTTACTCTCATCTCTCTATTCCACAAACAGGTGATCTCGTTGCCAGCCTATTGTTATCTTAGAAATAGAAATGTATGTAAATTAAAATTTGCTTTAAAATGTTCCCACATGATAAAACAGTTTTGGTCTTTTAAGACCCTTATACCCAGTCCAGTTAGTCTTGTAATTTGGTAAAATCACAGTTTCGGAAATCTAAGATCCTTTCCCTATTAACTTGCAATTTGGGCGAGATATACTTCATATTAAAGTCAAATTAATAGTAATGGTCACTAGTCCTAATCTCCTCACTCTAACTCATCCCCTATGCTGTTCATCGTTAGTAATATTGTCTAATAGTGCACATCGTGTCTTGTGTGGTTCATGGACATCTCTGGCCTCAAAAAGTTATCTAGTTATTCAATTTATGATGCAGAACTACTATGTGTCCATATAGACAAGGAAGTCCCATCAATATGATTAATTTAAAAGTCAGTCATTAGTACAGATGGAATATTGCTTTTAACATAAATGGCCACACCACAGCCCTTCTTTCCTCTACGCTGGTATAAAGAAAGGTGATTATCCGTCTATTTCATATTCCTGAAAGGGTCTCCATATAATTCTTCATTAACCATGCCTCAGTTATGCAAATAATGTCTAGGTTCTCATTTATAGTATAACTATCAGCTCATTTTTTTATTTCTAAGGCTATGAGTATTTGTGTAAAAGCTTTTGATATTTGAAATGCTGGTTATTTTTTATTGCTATCGATCGATTATTTGAACCTATAACAACACTAGTTTATTTATCTCAACCTGCTTATTACAGTTTACTCATTGTATATATTTTGTATCCAGAGTTAGCCTATCACGTCTCACTTTAATCCTAGCTTTTTTAGATGAACCAGTCTCCAAACTGGTACCGAATAGACCAACACCTTAGACTCCAATGAACTCCATCCTGCTGCCAAAAAAGAGTATTTATCCCAGACAATTCTCTCCACTATCCAAAAACCTAATATTTTTCTGAAAAACACATATTTTCCTAACCCTTTCATTTAACACCTAAAGCCCTACTCCCATTCTCACTGCACCTAACCTAGGTTAAATCCCAGAAATCAAATCATGCACCTTCGTCCACTAGCTTTCATCTTCTGTATCTCTGAACCTCCATTAATATGCTATTAATTGCTCTGACCTTCTAGTGTCCTATTAGCTATAACCTCGCTCACCACACATACAACAATCATTCATTTTGAAATCAACAGCTGGTTGCTTAGTATGTTTTTTAGACAAATCCCCAAACAAATTTTTTCTCACCATTACTTAATTCCCTAAAAAAATCCCCCCCTTAAAAATCCCCCAAAACGATATCATACATTTTCTAATACAAATAACATACTCTCAAATCGTTTCCTTCGTTATCCTTTTGAAAAGTCCTATCTAAGTATTGTATCATGGAGTCTCCAATTAGTAATGCATCAGTCTTCCCTTTAGAAAACTCAGCATTACCATTGGCCATCTCAGATCCCTCCCATCTGGATAGACAGTCGATACCTGTTACTGCAGGTCCACAGGCTGACTGGCGTTCAAGATCCTCATCCTCATCATATTCTAATTTTTGTAACTCTCCAATCCTCTGCAGACCTATTATTATCACCTACCTTATCCTTTTCCCTCTCATCTTCCTACCTAGGTTAATCACTATTCCTATTTACCCCTATTTCCCGCTCTCTCCTCGCCTCAACATCCTTACTTACTTTTTCCCTAACACTTCCCTCCTTTCTCAACTCAAATACAAAATCTTTCAATTCATTCATATTTTCACTCAGTCTTACAATCTCCTTCCTTAACAACACATTCTCTGCATTCAAAACACAAACAGGGCAGCTGTTCACATTCACCTCTCACAGTCCCACAGTTATCACACAGAGCATACATACTTTAAATTATTATTAGCTTAACTAACTTTATTATTATTATTATTATTATTATTATTATTATTATTATTATTATTATTACTATCATTTTTATACTTATTGTTATTAATTATTATTACTTATTACTTTTTATACTATGATTATTACCTTTATTTTCGTGTCTCAAAGGAGACACAAACTGTGTTGCATTAGTAGCCCCATTTCAGATACTAGGAAATTATTTATTATAATTAATTGTTATAATGATTGTAAAATATTGACATGTAAAACATGTGTATTTTTTCTTCACTGTAAAGCTTTTGAATTCGAAAATAAAAAATATTAATATCTTAGTTAATTAATATAGTTATTGTGTATTTATTACACCTATTATTGTTGTCATTATTATTATTGTAATTATATAACATCACTCTTTCGCCATAGTGTTTGAATATTTTGGCATGTACCTATTTTCCACACATGTCATTCGTTAACGACCACATATTTTGATAATGTGGGTGAAATTCTAGACCTTTAATAAACTTTTCCCGTTTCATTTTTTCCGCCAAAAATACCATAAGGATTTTAATCGTCCAACATATAGCTATATAATAATGGTTATATATATATATATATATAATATATATATATATACTATTATAATATAAATATAGATATAATATAAGGTATTATATATAGTATATATATATATATATAGGGTTCTAGTATATATATATATATAATATACATATTATAGCTAGATATATATATATATATGGGTGATGTATAGGGGTATATATATATATATATAATATAATATATCAATTAGTATATATATATATATATATATATAATGGCATAATATATTATATATATATTATATATATATTATAATTATATAATATATCATTATGTTTGGTTATCTAATATATATCATTATATATATATATATATTATATTAAAGTATATATTATATATTATAGGATTATATATAATATATATATATATAATAGTATTATATTATATATTATATATATATCATATATATATATATATAATATAATATATATATTATTAAATATATATATTATATTCTATACCTACTTAACATTTTTAAGGTCAAAATCAAGGGTATGGCTTCGTTTTATGGACGACTATTTATTTTTTTTTGGTCAACCTTTTTTTTTTTATATGTTACTGTTATCCTTAGGAGTAGACTTACGTAAATTGTATTTGTATATTATAATAGGATTTAATCGTTAGAAGCCGATAATAACGTGGACCGAATTGGCCCATGATTTTTGGTGGGGGCAATTTCGTCCACTTCAGATTTCACATTCCCTAAGAATCTATTAAGTGTTTTATTATGAATTACTAATGATAAGTCAGTTTTCATTTTAAACATATGGTATTGGACAGAATTATTTTACAGAAACTGGGTTTGAAAACGTATAAAATGTTCGAGTTGCGTTCGTTTTTGTCAAACTGCAAAATTGTAAAAATAAATGCTTCCCGAACGTAAGGAATTTCCCTTAATTCTGTAAGGTTGGTATTTCTTTTTTATTCTATGTTATACAAATAATAAAAATCTTAACGTTTGGTGAGCGTTTTTTTACGATTTGTGCAATGTTTGACAAAAATTGCACGCAACAATGCTGTTTTGAACAAAAACTGAACGCAAGCTCAAGCGATTTAGGTCTATTTTTTACATCACTAATTACAATATTATTTTAAGAATTGGTTAGAAAACTAATAAAATGTTCAGTTTGCGTTCGTTTTTGTCAACTCAATATCGTAAAAATAATGATCACCAACGTTAGGAATTCCTAATATCTTTTGTATTTCTATATTACACAGAATTAAGGAAAGTTACTTACGTTGGTGAGCAATTTTTGTATGATTTTGCGCTGTTGATCAAAATGAACTGGTTTAGTAATGTAATTCTGTAAGGTTGTAAATTCTTTTTTATTGTTTATATTACACAGAATTAAGGAAATTCTTTAAGTTTGGTGGGCGTTTTTTTTTTTTACGATTTTGCGGCGTTTGACAAAAACGAACGCAAACTCGAGCGTTTTGGGCATATTACGTTTCGTAAGAACAAATGCAAAAGAAAACTGCCTAAGGGTCTGGCAACATCATCATCAGAGTATCCTTTTGTATCCTGCCGTGTTACTTTTGCGTATAGTGTGAATCCATCTGCTGAAAAAAATTGTCAAATTAATTAATGGTTTCTTTTATAAACGTTCCTGTTACTCCTCGTAAAAGTGTAAAATTTATTTCAACATTAATATTTCGACATTTTTTTGTAAAGCGTATTAAGAAATTTAAATTTAATGATGATTTCAATGTGGACCGAATTGCTCCACGCAAATTTTTAAACCTGGACTGAATTGCCACATGTTACAATTTTATAATAAACATGATCTCTTGCCTGAATGACTCCAACGATTGCATTAAGGTAATGACTATTTTTAAGTACTATCTCTTGGTACCGAATAAAAGGCTTTTTGTACCTGTATGTCTTACAATAAGGCCTAAAATTTACCCGAATTTATAGTAGTGCTCAGGTAAAAAAAAAAATCACAAAATTAATGGACTTAAATTAAACGGTTTCCAAATAAAATTAATACCTAAGACATCAAAAAACATTATTTACATCTTTAAGTATATTTTACATTGTAAGGCTATTTAACCACTGGACCAAATTGCCCCATTGTGACCGAATTGCCGCAATTTTACGGTCTAAGATATAATATTATATATAATATATAATATATTTATATACCTATATATATATATATATATATAATCAATATACTATATAATATATATATATTAATATCTAGTATATCAATATATTCTAATATTATATATTATATATGTGATATATAATATATAATACTAGTATAATCACATTCTTTTGGCAATATTCATAGAGATTAATCGAGGTTAGAATTGTCTTTTTTATAGTGATCAACTCCATCACATGGTGATTTTCCATGGCTCATTCCAAAAAAACTCCACTTTGCACTGATGTTAAAATCTTTCTTGTGATTGCAAAGATTTACGAAATTCTTGAAATTTTTGTATTGAGCTGCAGAACCATCACTAAAATAGTGGATGTGCCTGATGTTGATGCCAGATCTTTTCAGGATGTCTATTAGTTTCTTAGTTTCACAAAAATTGACACCTCAATTGTGTCATGTTGAAGGCAATCTTTGATAATGCAGTAACTGGTAATTTTAAGATCCTCCTCATTGTAGTAAATTACAAAGGGGTGCAATGTTTCTTTACTATTTTTCAGTGGAATCCCGGAATTTGACATTTTTTTCCGGTTCCAGCCAGAATTTTGAAAAATTCCAGCTGGAACCGGAATAACTAATTTATTATAAAAATGTACTATAAAAAAAAAATACTTTTTTAACCTTTTTGTATATATTATATTTTGTATATATAAGGTGTCTAACCCTATGTTATAAGGTATAGGAAATCGATTCCCGTGGTTTATAACGGAACTGAGGCACTCCTACCATGGTTTAGTATGAATTAGTACCCCTACCCCCCCTTTTCTAGTGCACCTATACAACTTTTTTAGCGTATTTCTCTAGCTACAGAGCTGAACTGGGTGTCAAATAGTATGTTTTTAGGTATGCTGAGTTGATTCCCAAGGTGTTTGAGGGAATCAGAGTATGCACTGAGGTGTTAGTGCAGTGCGGAGCACCGCTCTAGCATCTCGAGCCATTTTTTTTTTCACACGAAAAAATAGATTTCGAGGTTGGTGTTGACTAGTATGTTTAGATGGTCTGCGGAATCGATTCCCGTATTACCGAGTGGATCGGAGCAGTCCTTATGGCATTTGCGCCGGTGCTGCGGTGCTCATGTATATATTTAGGCTTTTAAAGATTTTCTAGTTATGGTATCCATTTCAAACTTTCCACCGTGGTTGGTGAAGGTGCTGCCTGCCTGGCCCTGAGGTTTCATGCCACTACGCCTGAGTGGAGGGGGTCTGAGCCCCCAAAACCTGGAAAATGACTTAGAAGGATGAAATTTGGTGATTGAATAGAAGAGAATGAATGAAATAGAGTAATGAGTTAAATTAAGTGCTGGAGCAAATGAACCGGCGCTAGAGCTGATACCGGAGCCAGACTGTAATTCTGGTTCCAGCTACATATTGAGTCAAAAGAGGTACCTTTATATCTGTTTTAAAAGATGGATTCCGAATTTGTGGGTTTCAACACCCCTCAAATGAGTTTGAGGAGCCCCTTGAGGGGGGGGTCCTAACTGAAAAAAGAAGAAGAGCACAGAGTGCAAGACAGAGAAAAAGAAGGAAGGAGTGAAAAAATAAGAAAAAGAAATAACTTCTCAATATATCGTTTTGGGGCTATCGACAGTAATTTCTTTGGCACAGGATAATTCTGTCAAAGATCAGCAACCACGACTTTTCGACTCAAAATCGCAAGAATCTGGAGCAATTTTACCGCAGGACATGAACAATTATGTTGATAAAATCATATTCATCAAGAGGTTTGCAGAGGATTCTAAATAAAACTTTTATCAAGGAGGGGGTCTAAGTGGGTGTTGGGGAATGTAAACTCAACAAATCAAATGCCTTAACCAGCTTCACAACGACTCCAAACTCTCAAATTCAAGATCTATTTTAAGATAGATTAAAATGTTTATTTTTGTCATTTTTTTTAATTTTAATTTTTTTTTTTTTTTCCATTTTTATTACTAATTACCTTTAAGACATTTTAAAATGGCTTATAACATCATATTACAGCTCTAGAAGGGGGGGAGAGGCGGAGGGACAAGAGGAGAGGGGGGGAGGGGCCTGTGGGGGGGGGAAGAGGGGGTGTGTTCGTTGGGGAGGGGTTGAGGGGGTGTTTCGGTGAGATATCATGGTTTCGGTTTATATGTTCGTTAACTCCTATATTGTACAGATTTGGTAAATATTTAGTCTTGCTAAGATTGTACATTGACTTGTTTTTAAGCTTAACTGCTTTAGAACTTTAAAACTTATTAAATTTTTTGGATCTAAATAATCAAATTTTTATATTGTATACCAAAACAATTTTTTTTTTGCTGCGGTTTATATAGCCTAGGACTAGCTTCGCTAAAAAATTGATTTTTACAAACTCCTGCCAGTGGAAGTGTAGTTTAATGTTATTAGGTGGCAAAAATCAGGTAAATGGAGTTGTTTTTACATAACTACTATATATATACATATATATAATATTGATACCATGTATATATACTAATATATATATTATATATATATATATATAAGTATTATATATATATACGTGTGAATATAGTATTAATATAAATATATTATATATAATATAGATATATATATTATATATAGCAGTACTTTGATACACAACCATGACGCATCTATTATATCGTTAATATGCATTTTATATATTGTAAATGGCAATATTATTTATATAGTATACCATATATAGTAATATATATGTGATTTGAAAGGTCAATTAGTCTCTATTTTGCACATCATGTTAAGGCCGATATTTTTTATTTGGGTGGTAGGGGATGAACTACTGGTTTTCTCAAGAAGCAGAAACATGGAGTATGACCACAAGAGAGAATAAAAGAATACAGTCGGCAGAGATGTAATATTCTTTTTCTTCGTTTCTTTTCATTTAATATAAGAAAAATGTAAAAATGAAAACACTTAATTGTACTCAAACAGGGGAAATGTCAACGGAATAAAAATGTACGTCTTGTTATGTAAACTAAAAATTCGATTTATAAAGAGCTCATAAACACCTTAGTATTTAAGATACTTTATTTTATAGTATAACATTTTTAGTAACTGTATTACAGCTACCACAGACCATTTTTTTTTAGTAAAATAATTAACAATGTAGTATTTGACTTTATTTGTTATTATTTTATTTATTTAATTTAGTTTCTTTCATTTATAGCTTCAAACCATTGGAATGCATACTCTTACTTCTAATAATTGTATTTTCTTTTTTTATAGTAAAATCACAGATTTATGTGTGAAGTGAAAATTTTTTTATTTTGTACAGAAATTTAAACATGGATAACAAAGTACTTTAGAAGTGGACTATACTGGTCATTAGCGTAAAAAGTCGAAGTCTGAATTTTGCTGCATTGTGGATAGATGACATGGAGTCTTTGAAATCACATCCAATGAGTGTTTTTGTTTGTACATTATACCGTATATATTAAATTCTAGTTTGTTATGAATTTATAATTGTTAACATAATAAATATCTGAATGAAATTATTGTATAAGTACTGATTATAGGGTTGTTGAAGTGTTCAAACAAGTGTTCTCCATTCAATCTGAAAAAAAGACTAAATATTCATGAGCCTACCCCTTATTGACTCTTGAGGGTAAAAGATTTAACTTTTCTAAATTAACAAGTTAATAGTAATTGAAATTAAATTGCCTAATTAAGTTAACCTTGCCTAATTTGACATTATTATTTTTAGGCTCTTAGTTTTGGTTTGGATTTCGTTTTGATTGATATTTAGAACCTGGCTTATTTTAGTGACCAGTCTACCTTAGTGACTTCTAGGTTCTGGTTTTAGTGACTGGCCCATTTCTAGTGACTGGCCTATTCCAGAATATGGCCTGTTTCAGAGCTTGGCTTTCTACAAAAGTCTAGCTTGTTTCTTGACATAATAAGTTCATCCTTGATTTTGGCGAGTACTGCAGACTACAGCCCTAGCCAGATAACTGATTGTCAAACTTATAGGAAGTGGTAAATTGGAGTCTTGGCCTTAATTACTTATAAAATTAGTACATGCTGTTAAATTATGATTTTAAGTTAAGTTTATATTATTTTATGTAAATGTATGAACACAGTAAACTAAAATTGTATGAAAGACGCCTGTATGAAAGATTTTATCGAATTACAACCCTTAGCCATGGTCTTGAAACCAGAACAGGAATGACATACACAGAACACATACCATTGTTATTAGAATTAATTCTTAATATTTTGAAGTAGGTGGTGCCCCATTGGGAACACATACTTCTATTGTAAATAAAAGATAATTGCATAATTGAATGAAAATAATTAAATTGAAATTAAAATTAGGGGTTGACTTTAAAATTAAAAACCTATAATCATTAATAAACAGAGAATTCCTAAACTTCTTTCTTTCTATCCCTTTATCTGGTCCATTCTGTCAATAAGCTTCTTCTTAATTAAATAGTGAACTACACTATATAGTTTTTTATACAAGCCACCGAGCACTTGTACACGGATCTAAGCGGCATTAACCGCAGTTAGGCATTCCTCAGACAAGCCTAATCTGCCTTGAATTTTGGATGCTAGAAGATACATCTCAAGCTAACTTCTTCTCTTCAAGGTAACTTTTCATTTTCCTTGCTTTCTTTACCAATCTTAATAGTGATACAACTGGAAATAAAATAGCTATAAATATTCTAATAATTCTTAGTTTAACTTAGTTTATTTTACTTCCCAGCCGGATATCCGGGTTCCGGCTAATTCACTATCCCGCCATCCCTAATATATCTAATACCTAACCACTACACTACAAGTCCAAGCAAACTTTATTGCTTGAGCTCTCCCACTTATCTTTATTGATTTCTTTCCTTTGATTCCATCGACGAAGCATCAACACTTCATAATGAAATTGGAGAGAAACATAAGAGTCAATTTCAAATCTGTAATTTTGTTCTTGTTAGATCTTATTCATGAATCGGAAAATTCTCCTTCCATCTAGCGAGGACGTTGTGGATATGGCGCAAGAGGGCAACCATCTATTTAATTATCATGTACCTTAAATCATTTACTGATTGATTTTTAATACAATAAGTAGATTTATCCATCGTTGTTTAGCAGCTTTTCTCACTTATTATTATTATTATTATTATTATTAATTATTAATTATTGATTATTAATTTTTTATTATTGATATTATTATTTTCGCTGTCTTAATTATTTTCCTATTTTACGGTCCATAACACCTTCTAAAAGATTATCCCATATCTTATCTAATCTTCCAACTTTAAGCAGTAAGCCAGTAACTCTATTTTCTTGTATTTCCAATAAGTAAATATTCTTTATAGTATTTGATTTTGAGAAGACATATCAACTGCATGAGAATGGAAGCCAAAACTAGTTTTTAGTTTTTATGTTTATTTTTTAACTGACTGAATATTCATTTCACCAATCAAATCTTTCTTTGACATTTGAAACATATATATATGACAGGGCCCTCCCATGGGGCTGATTTTTCAGCCCAGTGTGGCCGCTTCATTGTGAGCCGTGGTGGGTCCCGTACCATCCTCAAAAAAAAAATTATTATTATTATTATTATTATTATTATTATTATTATTATTATATTATATTATTACATTATTATTATTATATTATTATTCTTTCTTTTCTTTCTTTCTTTCTTTCTTCACCTTCCTCTTTGCCCCAAGATTGGGGTAAGGTGCGCTACAAGCATCGGAAGAAAAGAGTAGGGAAATGACAAACGTCGAAAAGAAAAGCCCAGCCTTACCCCTTCTGTGTACCATTAGTTAGTGAGAGCTCGTCAAGTAAGAAAAATCCACCCTAGAGCATATGGAACCGCGACGACCTCACTATGGTAAATCCGTTCAAATTAACGGGTTATCCCCTGGCCCAGGTGGGCCACAACCTTGCCCCCTACAAAACCCCGCATTCTCTCCTATCATGCACTTTTATTCTCGCTCTTGCCAAACTCAATATTTCTCTCCTTCATCAGGCATTCCTTTACGAACTCAATCCACTTTTTCTCTTCGGTCTCCCCAGCCGGTCGGTTTCCCAACACACTCTCCACTAATACATCCGCTTTACCAACCGACTTATCATCCATCCTTTCCCACATGACCAACCACTTCAAACATACTTTCATTTTTTCTCTCATTTACACCTTTCTTCACACCACCAACTCTCTAATACGTTTCATTTCCTTCATTTTATTAATTCCTTTTCACCACCTAGCATGCTCTAAGATTGGTCGCATCTGAACACCATTGAAACTTAGATCTTACTTCTATTCCAGACCAATAGCTCACTACCAACAATACACAGGTAACAACATACCTCATGTAAGATCAGCGCACTCAAACTTAGTCCCTTTCATTCACCAACATTTATTGCACCAGCAACCTTCCTGCCCATTCACAAACTTTCCTACTAACTCTGAATCATCCGTTCCCCTTTCATCAATCCACCATACCCTAAATATTTAAACTCAGACCTTGACTCCAGCTGCTCATCGATCTAACATTAACTTCACAACTGAGGACTATCCTCAACTACAACCAATAACCTTAACTCTTATCTACGTTTAACTTTTCAAACCCCTCCTTTAACATACCCCTGCCGCAAAATCTCTCTAACCATCCCTCTCAAACTCTCGTTCAGTTCGCCACACAGAACCAAAATCATCCGCATATAATGGGTAGGGCAACACCTCCACTCCTCTCCATTCTCCATCATTCAAACACCGATTTCCTGGCCATCCGCTTATAAAGCTCGTCCCACCTTCCGAAGTCTTCATAACCCCATCCCAATATACCACATTGATAAACCAAGGAGACATACACAACCCTGTTCTCACTCCGCTATTAATCCTAAACCATCACCATTGACACCATTATTCTTACAGACTCTTCACTATCGTCATACATACTTTGATTCCATTAAGAAGCCTACCACAACACCACTATATCACTATACCTGCCATAAAGCTTCCCTATTACTCTATCATACGCCTGTTGTAAACATCCATAAAACCTATATAATTTATTCTTCTTTCTCATTTTTTTCCTCTCAATCATTTTTTTCAATGTAAAAGATTTAGTCCACACATCCTCTTACATATAAACCACCTTGTTCTCACCAACCAAGTCCCTCAGTCCTTATTAATTATTATTATTATTATTTATTATATTTTATTATTATTATTATATTATATTATTTTATTATTATTCTTATTATTATTTTTTATTATTAATTGTGGGAATAGATTCAGTAATTTCAGTTGAGTTTTAAATTTGTAAATTTTATTCATTAAATGGTATTATTGCAAATAATTGAAGAATATTAATATGTTCATGTTTTTAGTGAAAGCATTTTCCTTTATTATTTTGTAGACTCGCATTAGTGATGTAGACCATGGAGAAACGACACAACTCAATATAAAAAAGCCCTTAAGAAAACGAACCTAGTTTGTCAAGAAGAAAGAAACCAAAAGATCAAAAACAAAGATTTGAAAAATCATGAAAAAGATGAGTTGGAACTTCATTCTGAGTCACGAGGTAAGAAGCTTAAAAGTGAACATTTCAGTTTTGAAATGTAACAAATCAAAATTTAGAATGATGGTGGATGACGGTGTGGTGGGCGCTTTGGGATGTAAAGATCTAGTCTGATCTCACATAAGAAAGACTCCCGATTAGAGTAACAGCTTCTGAAATATGTTTGGAGTGGGGGTTTTTAAGAAAAAAAAAAACCTGAGTATTATGTAGAAGAAGGAATAATTATGTGCCAGTCTTTGACTCAAGGTTTGAGGACGGTTGGTACTTCTTACACCCTTTTAAAGGAGGAGGATTTAGGTTTAATCCCGAACAACCCCATAAAGAAAAATATATATACCCTTAATAAAGGAGTTTGAAAAAAAAAAATACACTTTCATATATTCATAAATGTGCTCAGAACAGTAAAAATATTTGTTTTTGTTTTTTTTTAAATATATTTCCTTTGTTGTATAAAGGATTAAGCACGACAAACCGTCCTCAAACCTGGAGACTAAGGCTGGCACATATTTGTCCTCTTTTTACATACCCAAAACCCAGATGATACTTAGGCTCTTTCTTTCTACTTCCAAACATATTTCAGATGTTACTCTGATCGGGAATCATTCTAGGTGAGCAGTCAGGCTAGGTTTCATTGTTCTTAATGCACCCATCATTTCATTCCTCTATGATCCACATTCTCTGGATTTTGTATTTGATGATTTGATTTTACTTGTGGATTTAGATCTTTAATTTCTGTTTTATTAATATTTTCTGCACTTTCCATCATTATACCATTTGTTCAAAGGCTCACTTGTCTAGTCCGAATTCCATTTAAATTAAATTAAATTCCATGTAATTTTTTTTTGACTTCTCTTAACTTGCCTTTTAGTTTCTTCTTTGTTTGGTGAGTTTAGTTTTAGATCGTCCGTATAGAACAGGTGCGTTATCTGTTTAGTTTTTTTCATTCCTTGGGTTTATTCTGTATCCGTTGGTATGGTTGTTGCTCAGGGGATTCAGTGCTGGTACAAACAATGGGGAGGATATCAAACCATCATGGAATAATCCCCCTTAAATTTTAGTTTCATTGCGAGTTTTTGTATTTGTATCGATTTTATGAATCATCTTTATTTCTTCTATTTACAAATAAAGCTGCGGGATAAATAATGTTTTTAACATTATTTTTTTTTTCTAAAAGTTTTTTTTATAAAAAAAATTAATTGTTTTTAATATTTTCCACTCATTTTATTCTCATTTTTATGACATTTGGAATAGCTGGGCCAGATCTGTCTTTTGGTGTGTGATTCATCATGATCCAATTGGAAAAGTTTATTTTCTGATGATTTTTTGTCGAAAGATGGAAACGAAGATAAATTATTTTTTTTGACATATTTCAAATTCTATTGAAAATGATTTGGCGAGTTTTTTCTTCTTTAAATTTTAAACTTTAAAACGCAAAAGCGCAAAGTTGAAAAACTTAGTCCGTAAGCGCAAAAGCGCACATTTTTTCAAAAAAAATAGTCCGCAAGCGCAAAGCGCACATGTCCGCAAATCAAAATTTTTTTAAAAAGCACAAATTTAGGAGCGCAAAAAAAAAAAAATAAAAAAGAAAAAAAAAAAAAAAAAAATATATAGCGCAAATACCGGCAGCATCATACTCAATAATTTCAGAAGTTGCACTTCGACGACATTTCACGGTTTGCAATCTTTCTCATTTTAAGTACTTATCCATCTCTTAGTAAATTGGCTAAAACAATAACTAATAAATAAAATATAAAAATAAAAATGAAATAAAAATAAAATAAAAAAATAAAAAATAAAGAATAAAAATTAAAAAATAAAAAGATTAAAAAAAATAAAAAATAAAAAAAATGAAAATAAAATAAAAAAAATAAAAAATTGAATAATAATAATAATAATAATAATAATAATAATAATAATATATCATTTTATCCTAAAGATTAAAACAATTTCCCTTTGAAATATGAACTGCCTGAACATATATAATATAATTTTGTTCAAAATATATTTTTATTATATATATATATATATATATATATATATATATATAATATATATTTTTATATATATATATATATATATATATATATATATATATATATATATATATATATATATTATATATATAATATATATATATATATATATATATATATATTATATCAGAGGCGAACTTCTGCACTTGTGCTACTCGCTCAACACGAGTTAACTTATAGAAACGATCTACTTTGCACAATTTATAAAATGTTTACGATAAAACTATTTTTTTGCAGTTTTGGTCAAATAATAAATTAATTACATAATAAATATAAAGATTATGCAAAAATTAAAACGAAAAGGTAAAGAAAACCGCTGTTATGTATCGTAGCGGGGCGTTTTTTGAGCTGGCCATGTTTTAACCAATGTGGCCGACGTGTCAGATGCGCCATAATCGAATTGACGGGAGACGCGTGTCCTGTGAAATTTAGACGTGATTGTTTAAATATTAGTTAATCTACAAAAGGGCAACTTTAGAAAAACCGAAATAAGAAACATGAATTTAGAAAGGAAGCTCAGCTATTAATTTTTTTATATTATATAATATATATATAATATATATATATTATATATATATAATATATTATTATATATTATTATATATATAAATATTATATATCATTATATATATATATATATATAACTATATAATATATTATATATAATCAGAGCTGGGCCGCGCCTATAATTTTTTTTGAAGTGCGCCTGCGCCTAAATGCTGCTCTATGCCGCTCGGACTATTGCGCCTTAGCGCCTATGCGCCTATATTTTTGTCACATCAGCGCCTATTTGCCTTTGCGCCTGCGACTTTTCGCCTGGCCCGGTGGCTGTTTGTTTAAATATTTGCCAAAGTAAACTTTAAGTTGTGATTAATAAAAGCATGCTTTTTAAAGGAAGAAAACAACAGTTCATATTTTTGTATAAAACACCGGTAAACTAATATCTGACACGTCCCTCTTCCTCCTCCATGTCCTTGTGGTCCCATGTTTTTCCCCAGGAGGTTCAGCATGAGCGCTGAAGAAGGTTGAAAATTTTCAGAACCATAGTTGCCGAATTTATTTGTAGTTAAGAACAATGAACTAGTTATATATATATTATTATATATATATATATTATATATATATATATATAATATATA
>JABUQX010050201.1:30000-32231 GCA_015478945.1 Trachelipus rathkii
CTCTAACTCTATCTACTCGTCATTTCCCGATGACTCGACCCTTCATTCTTTAACTCATATCAATCTACTCCCACTTTACTCCTGGAATTGCCTCTCGTCTTCAACATCTTTCCCGATTTATTCTCGTCTGATGGATGAAATAAGTTTGTTGAAATTCAATTCTTTAATAAACCCAACTTTTACAAATCTCCTTCTCCAAAATACCTTCTAACTTTCCTGTCTCTTCGACGGTTCCTGTGTCTCTCCTGTTGACATATAAACATCCTTGGCCTTAAATGAACAAAAATGTCTTGGAAACCTCACATCACAACGGTTGCTCGGGCCTCAAAGAACTGGAGTTCTGTTTAGACCTGTGGAGAACTTTCCTTCCTTTTCTCAGTTGCCTCCGCTTATACAAAGGCCTCATCCGCCCATGTATGGAGTAATGCTCTCATATCTGGGGGGAGGGGCCCTGGTTTCACCCGGCTTCTGGACAGGGTCGAGTCAACGGCAAAAAGGCTTATAAACTGTTCTGTACTTTCCAGTTCACTTGACCCTCTATCTTTGAAGGCGATGTTGGTGCTTTTTATCTCTAATCCTATAGGTACCGCAGCGGCAAAGTGCTCGAGGGAACTTAATCAGCTCGCGTACCAACCACCTTTACGAACGCCTTCTAGCACATAGGTGCCTGTTATCTGCGCACGATAGTAATTGTGTTGACAATTGGTACTCCAGGCTAGTTTGCTGTGGTGCTTCCTTCCTTTCCCACCACCTCTGTTTTGCTTGGAATTCTCTTCCCATCTACTGTATTTCCCTACTGAAATTTAAATCCGTCCTCACTTTAAAAGCCTGCGTATGTGCCTCTATGCGTAATTTGCGCTAGAGGTGAACTTTTGAGAGTTAATAACACCCCCTCCTTGAATAGGGCCTCTGCCCGTGAGTGGTGGTGACAACTGTAAAAAAATCCTTGATGGGCAGATATGTGGCCAAATGAACTGAATCTCTTATTCCCCATCCAAAAACATCATTCGTTTCTCCAGAATTTGTACTCTTCAACATTAACCACCAGAATGGATCTATGTAGCAACCAACAAATTTTTGACTTTTCAAACTTGTAAGATGTTAACCTTTAAGGACTTCTTAGTTACTCCACATCTACTTACAAAATCTACCCATGCTCTCTATCCTACATACTCACTCATTCAGAAATTTGCAATCCTTCCTCCCCCTCCTCATTGTCCTTTCCACAGCAACAACAAACCATTTACACACCGCACACCACTCTTTTCAACCGTTTCCTTCATCTTTTGTTTCGTCAACAGCCGAGCAAATCAAAATTGCCCTTTCTATAAATACATCAATCACCTCTCTCCTCATCTCCTCGAACATTTATCCTCTGACATCATATTACAGATACGATTCATTACATTTCCGCCGAAGGATAGAAGGGCGTTTACTGCGATCACGACCTTCTCCGAGCATGCCATTGCATTCCTGGCAAAAGATAAGTGGAGTAGGCCTCACCAACCTAACTACCACCGGTCTTGTCGCTTTACCGACATGCGGACAATACGATGTGGCAATTTTTTCTCCCCTAACACGAATGGATTAAGGGATTTGGGATGTCTGTAAGTGTTTGTCTAGAAGGATGAAGTGTGGATATGGAACGCTAACAGAAAGGCGAACCATTTAGGCACTGGAATGTCATACATACCATGAAAGCAAAATGGGTATATATATATAATATATAATAACTATAATATATATTTATATATATATAATATATATTATATATATATATATATATATTATAATATATATATATTATATATATTATATATATATTATATTAATATAATATATTAATATTATATATTATATAATTATTAAAATATTTATCTTTGTATATATTAGTAATATATAAATATATATAATATATATATATATATATTATATAGTATATATATATTAATATATTTTATATTATTGTATTAATTATAATATAATAATATAGATATATATATTTATATTATATATATATATATTATATATATATATATAAGTATATATATATATAAAGTTATATATTTCTTTCTTCTTTCTTTCACCTTCCTCGTTTTGCGCCCAAGATTGGGGGTAAGGTGCTGTACTAGCATCGGAAAAGAAAAGCAGTAGGGAAAATATGACAAAAGTCCGAAAGAAAAAGCCCACCTTACCGCCCCTCTGTATCATTAATTAGTGAGGCTGATTGC
>JABUQX010050202.1:0-24330 GCA_015478945.1 Trachelipus rathkii
CATAACCTCTGAACAACCCGAGCACTTCAACTCTTAATCGAACCTGAATCCTAAATTCCTTAATTCAAACACCTCCCACCCGTATCCCTTCCGCAAACTACACAATCAAAACTTCCCAGACGCCACATTTTGTTCCCCCCTCTTCACGCACTTACTTACTTGGGACCCCTTACTTGACCTAAAAGGACACTTCCTATTCTTCCAATTTCCTAAACTTCCCCCATTCACCACCCCCCAACCAAAAAACCAATTACCACATAATAATACAAACTGCGATATAATATGAAACCACATTAACCCCCAACACAAATCCACACATACTCCTCATTTACTCTCCTCATCACTCACCTCTAACAACACAATCACTCATCTGCAAACCTTCACAAACCCAACACGGCACACAGCAGAAAAACTCATACAATCCCAAACTAAACCGAAATCATCAGCCAACTTATAAGAATACAAAACTCAATCATATACCCCAACATCTCTACCAACTACAAATCTAACTAACCAAATCACTAACTCATAACCACAACTACTAACATTTCTCCTAGAATACCTCCAACAAAATCTCACCAAGGACATACAGCAATACTGGCAAGTTATCAAAAGTTAAACAACAATCACCCCGAAAAACCCCCATCTCACGAATCCCCATCTCTACCTAACAACTCCCTCCCTTCCCTAAAACAACAATCAGACAGTCCTGCTAAACATTATGCTACCGCAAAAACCAACACAATAAAAACAAAAAAAAAACTTAGAAAACTCACAACAGATCTGCAACCCATACCTACCATCACAAACAATCATTGATAACAGAAACCATCTAAACCTCACAAACCACATCTCCAATCAGCACAGCCAGCCCTCCATACTATAACTGCACTTAAGAACACTGGACATAATGCAATCTCTAATCTACGACATCTTTTCAATAATCTGGCAACTCACTACATTCCCTCAATAGAAATAATCCCTAAACTCAACAAAAAAAGACCCCAACATTCTCTATCGCACGCTCAATTGCTCTGCTTTGTTCATAGTATATTGCTTGATGAAATTAATATTAAATAAAATTCTCCAAATCTAATTCCTCTCCCAGAACTTCAACATCGGATAACACCAACTCTACAATCCACAGCTCTCACTTCTCACACCAACCACCTCATTAACAGGCTTCAATATAATAGATCATATAGAGACATCACACGACAAATCATTTGACACGTCCCACAACCACCTAATCTCAAAAAATCCTCATTCCCCTTTAGAAAAAAAAATGACTTAAAAATGGCTTTCATTTCATCAGCAACCGTTTTTGCAACAAAGTATTAATAAAACAATCTCTCCCACTCTCCATCAAATTACCAAAGCCGTCCACAGGAGAGCCGCATTCTTCTCCTTCTTTAATTTCACAGCTTTTTAAACTGCATGACTATCACTCACCCAATCCCACACCACTCTACAACTATACCTATGCATGACGCACAATTATCAGCCTCATTTCCAACACCTCCAACACGTAAACACAGTCCCACAAATAAACAAGAATACTCTAACAACTCTTAGAAAAATCTGGGTAACTCCCAACTCAACGATGACAGCATACCGCCTATATTCTTTATCACACCTACTCTTACACCACCCGACCGCACATCATCCTTCTCCATTCCTTAATTATCTCCTAACAATGACCCCTCCCCTCCTAACAAAACCCCAATAAATACCCATGAACGTTTTCCCCCCATATTAAAAAAATCACTTCACAACTCAAACGAAAAACTAAACACCCTCCGAACCCTTTCCCAACACAATTCTCAGCGCACATATAATATAAGCACAACTTAGAACTAACTTACCCAATCTATTCGCTTCCCAGCATCCCGTAAATAAATTTCAAAATCAAACATCAAATACACACTACAAATCTCCAAAATGCACGCCCTGTAGAAATTATCACAGGTGCACTACAAACACACCCAATCCCAACATTACACGATAAACTCGTCCATCATAACAACCACACATTCTCCACCACAACAATCTGGAGATGGTAGCGCCGACCACCCATCCTAAGCAGAAACCGTAACCAACCATTCATCCAAACATCTTCCATCCCCCCTCGACAAGACTAAATCCCCCTTCATCACCTGCAACAATTTTTATTACCACACTTAAACCAAAAAAATTCCCAACATAACAAACACATACTATCAAAACACGGCACAAATATAATTATACCATCTCCCAAATAAAAAAATGGATCTCGCTCGTGCAGATCGGGTCACACCGAGACTGCATGCAATATAACATTAAGATTAAACTAGACAACGTCACCTCCCCACTTGCACCAGATGCCACAATTCTCAGGATACAATAGAGCACCTTCCTTCTGAGATGCCCAGCTCTCCGACGCCCCCCGTGCGTCTTTTCTGTATCCTTATCCTCTGACCTTGGAATACGCCGGTGGCGGCGGCCGCTTCCTGGAAGCGTGTGGCCCTCCATTAAGTTGGGCCAGGGGCAAAGAATATAGGTAATGGTATAGGTATAGGTATATAATATTATATATATATATATATATATATATTATTATATATATATATATATATAATTATATATATAATATATATAATATATATATATAATATATATTTATATATATATATAATTATATATATATATATATATATATATATAAATATATATATATATATATATTATATATATTATATATTTATATATATATATATATATAATATATTATATATATACGGTTATATATATCTATATTATATATTAGTCTATATATATTATATATATATATATTATATATATATCATAATATATATATATATATATATAATAATATAATATATCTAATATTAAAATATTTTTTTTTTAAACCACTTTAAAATAATATACAAGGAAAATCTTAAAAAATAACTAAACGAATAAAGTTTACGTTTCGGCGATTATATCCTTGGTCCTCACAGAACTAAACAATTTTCAAATTATGTAAAACACAAAATATAAAAAAAGGAATTGAAAATCAAAATAAAAAATGAAAATATAAATGAAAGTTAAAAAAAGACAGAGGGGCGTCACATTCTTATTCCTTTTTTATCAAGTAAAAAAAAATATTATTATTTCAAAAGTTAAGTCGTTAATATGATCAGAAGTATAAATTTTTGTGATTGGATAAAAATTGAAAAATCCTTCTGATAATTTAAAATTACTTTTTGTAGAAATGAAAAGGAACTCATCAATTGATTTAAGTTTCTTATCTTTGAACGAAACAAATAATTCTGTCCCATTCAATTAATAGACATGATCTCTTGTGAATAATGTCTATAATACAGCATCTACACTTTCATTGCCTTCTCCGACTCACCCATATGTTGGTCAATTCTCGTTTTTAAGGTCTTTAAAGTGTCATAAAAAATAAAATAAATGTTTGCACATATAACAAGGAATGTTGTAAAAAACCTCCCATGGCTTCTCGTTTTGTGGTATATTGTAATTAAGGATCTTAAAAGTGTTATCAAGGAAAGCTGAAATTAAGATTAATATTTTAAATAGAATGTTTAAATTATTTATTTTAAGTTCAAGGAGTTGAGGTGAAAAAGGAATAACTTTATTTTCCATGACAAAAGGAGAGCATTTTCTTAGTCCTAGAAAATTAAAGTAGGCATGTTTATATTTACGTTTAATTAAGAAATGGGATATGCAGTTCTGAAAGTTTGAAAAATAAAGTTCAGTTTCTTGTTGGAGAAATTGTGGATCACAAAAATGGAAAGCTCTTAGAAACATTATAGAATATATTCATTTTTAATATTGGGGGGTGAAAAGAAAGTAATGGAGAAGTTGATTTATAGTGAGTTGGCTTACGATAAACTTTAAAGGCCAGTTGTGTTCCAGTTTGTATATTTAAAAGGTCAAGGAAAGGAATGCATCCTTCATTTTGACTTTCAGAGGTAAAGGTGATTGTTGGAGTCAAGACAACGGAATAATATTGCTTAAAGATTAATCAATTAGAAAAGAATTAGGTACAATAGCAAGAACATAATCTACATATAAATCTACTCCAAGAAAAGACTTGAGAAAAAACAAAGTCCAAAATTGTTCCTAGAAATGAAACGGGTTGCCCATTTGCTCTTTGAAACCTGCCAGAAGTGTAAAATTATTACGAAAAATGACCGAGTACAAAGTGAAAGTTGTTCAAAATCTGTATCAAATCTTTGGTATTGGACTACGGATACCATATAAGGCAAACAAAATCCAGTCAAAAATTCATAAATGAGAATAGGAAACATTGGTAAAAAGGCTAGTGACATCAAAAAACTAACCAAACAATGATTGTATGGAACAAATCTTGGAGAATTTTTTCAATTAAATTCTTGCATTAGAATATGTTGAAGGAGAAATAGTTCTTCATCTTTATAAGGTGAAAGAAAAGAGGCTAACCACTTATTTAGTTCGGAATAGCATTCTCTTCTGAGAAATAATGGTCTAATAGTGGAACCTTCCTTCTTTAATGTAATTTGGGACATCCCATAAAAGTAAATGGTGTGTTGGATTTGGATCACCAAAACCTTTTTTAAAAATATCAGTAGGGTTCAAGGTTTGATAAAAATATCTATTTGAATGAAATAATCGTGAATTTAAGAAGATCAGTGTTTAATTTTTCATAAACATTAACATCAAAAACTTAAATAAATTGATTGAGTCCTTTTTCATGTCTACAAAAAGTATTTTTAACATTTCAGAAGGATTTTTTCAATTTTGATCCAATCAAAAAAAGAATTAGATTTATATCAAATCATATTAAGGACTTACTTTTGAAATAATAATATTTTTGGATACTTGATAAAAAAGGAATAGAATGTGACGCCACTCTGTCCTTTTGTTTTATTTGAATTTATATTTTTATTTTTTATTTGTATTTCATTACTTTTTTAATATTCTTTGGTGTTTTAATAATTTTGTAAACAAATTTTAGTTCTGATGAGGGGACCAGGGATATAAGTCCCGAAACTAAACTTTATTCGTTATTATTTTTCTTAAGATTTTTCCTTATTTATTTTAAAGTGGTTTTAAAAAAAAAATCATTGGCTATTCAATAAAATCCTTACGTTTTTCTTAACTCATAAACAGTCTTTAAGTTAACATTGTTTTACAACTTAGTTGAATTTATAAAATTATGGTAAAAAAAATTACTTAATTAATTGTGGTAATATTTTTAATGGAAGTTGAAGTTTTATAATGTCAAAATGATAATCCTTTTATAAAAATAATATATATATATATATATATATATATATATGAATAATATATATATATATATATATATATATATATATATATATATATATATATATATATATTAATGTATATTTATATATATATTTATATATAATAAAAATATATATATATATATATGATTATATATATAATATATACTTACATGTATAATGTTATAAAATTCTAACAATATCTTTAATATTCTTCCAAAATAAGATTTTTTTCCTTCCATTTCTTTACCACGACGTATAATGCGCAATTAAATGAATTAAGCAATTTTCTGTTTATTCCTTTTTGTTTATTCTTTATATTTAAAAAACAATCCACGTACTTTCAACATTTTTGAAAAGCATATTTCATGTATTTCCACCGTCATGTTTTGTCCACAATGCATATTTATAGTTAATTTGAACGCGCATTAGCACAACATGTGAAATAAATTAAATTTATTTTTTAACAAAATTAAACTTTCTTAATCTAATGCAATATAACTAATCTACCCCATAATCCTATACCTATGTAATCTTACCGTAACTAATTTTAACTTAACCTGAACTAAACTAACAACCTAATTTAAACTAAAATACCTAACCTAACATAGCCTAATTTATCTTAACCTAACCAAACTAACCTAACCTAACATTAATTCCTAAGCCTAACTTAATAAAATTTCAAATTAAAAAATATGATTTATGTTACCTCCGCAAGTAGTATTGAATATAACACACACTGGTTGACAATTATTTAATTCCTCTTTGTTTTCTCTTTGCTTCAACATGCTACCTAAGAAACATAAATAACAATAAATTAAAATATTGAAAAACAACCGTAAACATTTTTTTTAAGCACCAATCAGTTTATAATTAAATAAAATTGTTTAAAAAAAACTTAAAATATAAAGTAAAGATTAAAAAGAAAAGAATTAAAAATTTATCGTGCTTCACCAATACTGTAAATATTGAATAAGCTTATTTTCTCTTTCATAGGGTAAATTATACTTTCGCATTAGGCAATACTTTACTAACTAACGATAGCAAACCTGGACACGAGCAGCAAATATTTTTAATATTTACACCGATTGGGTGTTGAATTAGAGATATAATGAATGGAAATTCTAAATAATAATTAATATTATATATAATATATCATATATAATATATATATATATATTATATATATATATATATATATTTATATCATAATATATATAATAAATATATATATATAGTATATATAATATTATATATATATATATATATAATATAATATATATATAATTATAATATTTGGGGTTTTACAGCAGGAATTGATTTAGATATTGCTTAGTTATTATAGTAATAATATAAATTAATAAGTTATAGATGAGGGTAATGGCCATCAGTTATTAAAATATTTAAATGTTATTTATTATATATGGTACCTTTAAGGAGGTTGAGATTATTTTTGGAAGTTTTTTTTTATAAAAAACAATAAGTCTTAGACTAAAAGTTAATTTAATTTATAAACTTAAAAAAAAATTATATTTTCTTTTTTATAACCAATAAGAATTCTTAATAAGTAACTATCATTTTCATTTTTTTAAAGTGCGGAAAAAAGAGGAAATTTTTTTGATACGCGCACAGTGCAATCCGCTAATTTTCCTGACGACGTCCGCACTCTCGCTAGTCGCACCTATTCTGGTAGTCCGCTCGTAGCGGACTAGCGGACTAGCGGCTATAAGAGCGGAAGTGCCCCACTCTGATAAATATATATATATATATATAATATATATATATATATATATTATGATATATATATATAATATAATATATATATATAATAATATATATTATATTATTATTATATATATATATACTGTATTATATGTATATATAATGAACGGATTATGTCCGTTTGTACTGTGTGTTCTGTAGTAAATCTGAATTACTGCGGACGTGCAGTTCCGCCGCAATCACATGCCCCCAAGGTCACCCACATCCTCTTTCAATCTTAACTTCTCTACACTCTGATAATAAAAATAATCTATTCATATCACTCACTATCTTAATCGACAATCTGGCGATGTACATTCAACCCTGGCCTCAACAAAATATATCGTACTGTGCAACAACACGCATAACAGATAAACAGCCCATCTATAAAAGGTTTCCACTGCAAGAGTGGATCATACAAATAATGTTCCCCTTTACAGTCCATCTGGATCATACATGATCTTGCTTCATTTGCAGCCTCTACAATTCCGCACCACATCAACTGACAAATAAGAATTTAACAATTCAACCTAATTAAAACATGCCTACCCATCATAAACTACACCAGAAAACCATAATCATTAAATGACCTACTCCTCAACCTCCAACATTTGCTATTCACTCAACATATCTCTATAACATATTAAGCATAACTCCCCCATCCAGCCTCACAACCCTGTCCAAACAACTACAAACTGAACTTAAATCCTAACAATCGAACAACTTAATAACTTCAACCCCATCATATCATTCGTACAGAGGGAACACCGCACAATAACTGAATGAATTCACATCTCGATGAAACTTGATACTAAATATATTAAATTGCAAAAACCTCCCCACCCGAATTCCACCACAAGCTAACCAATCACAAACATCAAACATCACTTTCTCCTCTTCTTTCTCTTCACCCAACAATACATGGAGACGAGTATATCTCCATCAGACTCGTCCAAGTAATAATCACATACACAACAACAAAAGTACTCAATCAAACATAATTACAAACTTTCACAAAGAGATAAAAAGGCAAATTTGCAAAAAATTCATCAGTACATAAAACTCGCCTTACCGCTTAATTGAAATCAATTTAACTGCCCTCTCCTACGATCTAAGACCATAAACAATACTCTCACAAAATAATCAAGAATCTCCACTCTCTATATTCTCACATAGGGCCATTAGAAAACACTTGCAACTCCCTCATTAAGCATCCTGAAAATCTGAATCTGATAAAATCAAAGGTAACATATTAGAAATCAAAAAAAATTAACACTCTCAGATTCTAATTGCTCAAATTACACTCCTTAATACACACAAATTTCCAATTCATCATTCACCCTTAATGGCAGAAAAATTCGTAAAATCACCTAAATGACGACATTAATGAAACTGAGAGAAAAAAAGAACATGGCAAGTGAGAAGCGTTCAAAATACCACAAATAACCCCTCCCACAACGAAGTTTAACGAGGGACAAAATAATCTCATTCTCCTCCCCAAGACACTGTAAATCCTTGCACGCATACTACAAAATTTCAACAAACCCCACTCACCAAATAATAGAAAAAATAATACGCCTAAAAAAACACAATTAGAAATCAATCCTAACCCCACATTCATCTAACACTAGAATTGCTCACTTAACAAACCTAAAAACTCTCGCAGCCTTGCCGCAGACAACATACAAATTCTTCACATTAAACACTCTTGGTCAACCGCATTCCTCATTAATGCACAAAATTTTCAACAAGGTCTTGTCACACAATTACATTCCTCTCTTCTGGAAAAAAAGCAACTAATCATACCTCAAATTGAACAACCCGAAAAGACTACCTCCCCTCATGCCCATCATCCTTCCTCCTTGTTCAAACTAATGGAGAGATATTCTCACCAAAATCCAAGCCACATTTCACTCCGCCAACCCCAACATGGCTTCAAAGAATGCACACTCCACTCAACAGCACTAACAAATATCGACACACAAAACATAATAACTGATTAAATAAAACTTATCAAACAGAACAATATCTACAAGCCATTGAACATCTATAAAGCATTCGGACACAGTACCAGACATATTCTCATTCCAAAAATTCTTAACACCCCCTTCCTAAAATATAAAGCATGGCTTTGCAAATCTCATATCTGGACGCACTGCACAGAATTATAGCAAACCACCAGATCTCAAGAACCGTGAATTGAGAAACGAGTCCGCTCAGGGTTCCATTCTGTCCGCCTATTGCTGTTCAACTCTTCTACAGCTGACATCCCCACCCTTAAACTCCCAATTCACATCTTATAACCTTTGCAGATGATATAACCATAACATACAAGACCCTCTGTAACCACTGCTACCTCACTCACGCTTTACCTAACCAACTAGAGGCTGCTATATTTCCACCAGAAATGTCATGTCTCTGCGAAAATCCTCTATAACCCTGATAACCTACTGACAGACACTCAATCATCTATTACACCGCACAAGTAACTCATAAAAAACTCCATCTTCCCCTAAAACAAAACTCCTAAAATATATCGGTATAATCTTTGACACACCACACTTTATCTTTACACTTCACACCCAAATCATAAACACCCTTCTATTGGATAGAGTTGAGTCTAAAGCTAAGAGACTATAAACTGTCCTACTTTTCAAACTCTCTTGACCCTCAACTATCTCTTTGACGTGACGTTGGCGCACTATTTTTTTCTATAAGTATACAAACTGTAGATCTCAGGGATGTTGGCTGTCGCATTCACCTCCATATGCCGTCGCCCTCGTAATCATAGGGGTGCTATTGCTCTCGCATGAATTTTTGCGTGAGCAGAAAAAATCCGAGATCTCGTCTCGTTTCGTGGTTTGCGATCCTTCTTTCTCGACTTTCTGTTCTGTGGAAACTCTCTTGCCATCTTCTGTTTTTTCCAACTGTTTTAAGTCTTTCCTTTCTTTAAAACCCCACGTTTACGCGGTAACTCCTTACGAGATTGCGTTAAGCTTGGGTGGTTTCCAAATGTATTTTATGGTTCCTGCCCTCTTGAAAAGGGCCCAGCCGTGAGTGGTGGTAAATGCTGTAAAAAATAGAAAAAAACTAAATGTCCTAACGAAATGTCATCCAAGAACAATGACATACAAACATTTCAGAACAATACTATGGATAAACCAGGTCTTCGGTAATCTCTGCAATGAATCTCATCAACCAACAGAATAAAATTAATCAAAGAACCAAAATATTGCCTTAGAACTTCAGCTGCTTGAAACTATCCGATTCACATCTCATGAAGAAACAAAAATTTTCCCAATTCAGGATCAACTGGACATGATAGGACGGCAATATGTAGAGGGATCTCAGACTCTTACCATCCATAGTACATAATTCATACAATATCACACTATACCGTTTAATTCCCTATCCTCCTTCGCCTGCCGCTCTGTTAACGGCCACTCTTCAGAACTATGACAACTCCCTGCCAATCAACACATCTCTCTTTTAAACCATTATTCACACTTACTTTACAGCTGCAATACCTCGAACAATTCACCCATCGCAAACGAATGAAATTCTCGCCCGGAAGTATACACGATCACGGAAGATGGTCAAAAGATCAGAGAAATTCAAGATCTCACTATCCTAGATTTGAGATCTGGGATCACCCAGACCGTCGGGGATACAGGGACATACATTTCAACTCCAAGCCGCACTAGCTGCATTATGCCGAAGATTCTGAAAAATAAACCGCTACACCAACCGTCACTTCTTTTAAGACGTTCTCCTACTCACCTACAGACACCACATCAGATTTCTCCCCTGAGATGTGCTTCGCCCAGTGGGGTCGCTGGGTTTCTGAGATTGACATGAACCCCACCCAAATAAGAGGGGCCCATGGGTAAATTAAATAAAAATTAATATATATTATATAGTATATTATAATATATTATTAATATATATATATATATATATATATATATATATATATATATATATATATATATATATTAATATAGATATATATATAATTGTGATGGGTATTAGTGTTGTGATGCATTTAAAGCAGACAAAGTTAATTATATTAAATATTTATTTTACAAAACATAGTAATAATTATCTTGAATCCTTTTTTCAAGATAGATTAAAAACTGTTCGTTATATATACAAAAATTTTTGAAAAATAACCAACTAAAAGGTAGTATTTATAAATTACAATAGAGCATTACATGAACGTACACTGACCTAGATTTTTGGAAAAGAGAGTTGTGTCTGGAATATTTCAACACAACTTTTTAATAATATATCTTCAACAAAAGTTTTATATAATATATATAATAATATATATATATATTATATATATATTATATATATATAATTATAATATATTATATATATATTATAATATATATATATATTAGTTATTACATAGCGCACATGTATATATACTAATATATAATATATATAGATATTATATATATATATATATATATATATATATATAAATTATATATATATATATACTAGTATATATATTATATTATATATATATATAATATTAGGTATATATTATATATTATATTATATATATATATATATATACTATATATATATATATATATATATAGTATCATATTGTATATATTTAATATATATATAAAATATATATAGTATATATATTATATAATATAAGTATGAGTAATATATATATATATATATTATATATATATATATATATATATATATATATAATATATATAGTATATTATATTATATATATATATATAATATAATATATATAATTTATAGTATAATATATAATTATATATATATTATTAGTATAATATATATATGTTCGTATATAATACTAGTAACTAATGATATATTTATATATTATAATTAGTATAGTATAATATATATATATAATATACTTGATTATATATGTATATATATTATTAGTATATAATATAATATATAAAATAGAATTTTCCATTAGAGCGAATTTTTGTATAAGTGCGACAAATAATAGAGCGAGATCTGATAAACATTTTAAATTAATTTAATCCGACTAGTTTCGGGTTATTACAAAACAACCATTTTCAAGGCTGAATGCATAATGATATAAACAAAATAAAACAGTTAAAATGATCATAAAAATAATAATAGAAGTGCTGCTTACTTTTTGGTAAAAAAAAATTAACTAATAGTTATAAAGAGTAACCAAAAATAGAAATGTCCAACTTCTACTTAAGGATGGTTGTAAGTATTATTAAATTGTAGATTTTCATTTAGGGAGGGCTTAATGTTCCAAATATATAAAGAGATTCCAAAACTTCCATTTCAAGCATTTCCATGGTTATAAATTTTGAATCTTTTGATCCGATATATTAATGATTAACCTGGCATAGAGTGATTATAGAATGGCCGGATAGGTGGATGATGGAGATCCTCTAAAGTTCTACCTTGAGATACCCTTGTGTTCAGCAATTCGTGTGGAGAGACACCTAATGGTCTTTCCTATGTAGAAAGCATCACAGCTATCACATTTATATAAATAAACAATTGAAGAACACAAAGCTAACGGTAGATTTTCTTTAACTTAAGAATTTACCAATCCTATTATCATTTATGAAAATTAATTTAAACTTAAATTGTGGGAAAGATATATTCAATAAATTAGTTATTCTTCTATTAATTTCGTAACTAATTCTTCCTAAAAACGATAAATCTAACCGTTTAGCTTTGTTGTTTTCTCAATTGTTTATTATATAAATGTTTCATATTTTTTATACCATTAGATGTCTCTCCACACGAATTGCTGACTCACAAGGGTTCTCAAGTAAAACTTTAAAGACGGATCCCATTCATTCCACCCTATTCGCCATTTATACAATTCTTCCAGGTTTAATCACTAAAATATTCGGATCAAAAATTTCAAAATTTTAGCCCATGGAATGCTGAAGATGGAGTTTTGGATAGATAAAGATTGAAATAGTATGAAATGAAAATTACAATTTAATAATTTAAAACATCCTTAAAGTGAAGTTGAATTTCTATTTTTTGGTTGACTCTTCTAACTATTTAGTTTAATTTTTTTACCAAAAAGTGAAGCAGCAACTTTCCTATTATATTTTAAATGCTCATGTTTAATCTGTTTTTAATTTTGTTTAATTGATCAAATATTTTAAAAATGCCATATTTCAGCTTGAAAAGTGGTGTTGCTCTGTAATAACACCGAAACTACAGTGGATAAATAAATTTAAAATGTTTAAGATCGTTCTAAATAGTTTATGACTTATATTATATATAAATATATATATATATATATATATTTATATATATATATATTATATAATATATATATAATATATATATCTATATATATATTATATAGTAATATATGATACGTAATCTATATATTATAGTAGTATGAATATATAGTATATAGTATATAGTATTAATATATTATATATTATAATATATAAATATAATATAGTATATATATAATAAATATAGTATAATCTTATATATATATATATATATGGGGCTATTTATAAGATGTGTGACTCAAGGAATCGAAAAATAAATACAAAGATGTAACGTATTTCAATTGATTTGAGGGTTAAATACTATTAGGGGTAAATACTGGATTTTCAAAAGTTTAATTTAATTTAATATTAACAAAAATAAAAAAAGAAATGTGCATTATATTATTTCTGTGCTTCACACCTATAGTCATGTGAAAATGATTAATTTTGAATGAAATTAGTCAAATTATTTCACATAAATTTTAAATTGAATGAATGTATAAAATTGAGTTCAAATTTTGAGCTAATGTAACTCAGATTTATTTGGAATAGTTTTCTATATATTTTTGATGTCTTGATTCCGGGGTGGGGCCTTCGCCCCCCCCTCTATATCATCCCCCCTCCCCGCAGAGCGAGGTGCCGCTCGCAAGCTCGCGGGTCCGGGGGGAAGTTTTTTTTAAAAATAGATGATCGAAGATTATGGTATTAACGAAATATTTTAATAATTATTTACGCTTCATTTTATGTCTGATAATAATATAACAAAGTTAGATACCTCTTTGCTTAAGGTACACGAGTAAAAGTAATACTAATAATATTAAAAAAGATAAAGTAAATGAAGATTACGACCACCTTTTAAACCTGAGAAATTACACTTAAAGTCCTCTTCTCAAAGAAGATAAAAAGAAAAAAACTAAAAGTGAATTAAGGTTACTCGTCACTAAACACAAGAAAAAGTAGAAATCCTTCTTCAAAGATGGCGTCACCCCCTTTCCTGTAATTATAAAAATGAATTTGATTGTTTAGTAAATTTAATCAACTAAACCATTTTTCTCTTCCTCTCCTGTCCTCTTTCCTTCAACATATAACTTCATGTTGTAAGCTTTCACTCCTTCTTTTGTTAACACATTCGCTACTTGTGCTTTTGTGCTTATCCATGTAATTTAATTATTTCATTTTTATCATTTCTTAAATAACAGCTATGTCTATCCTCGATCTTTTACTCGTCACTTCCGAAGTGGAATAGATAGCTTTATTCACTGTTTTATTGTCAGTTTTTATTTCTATAGGAACATTTTCGTCTGTAATTTCTTTCCATATCTTTTTCAAATAAATAGTTGCCTCAGCTCTTTCAACTAATGCTAACGTTTCCGCTTCAATTGTTGATCTCGCCACCTTCTCCGCAACTGTCAATTTCCAAAAATATCTGACACTTTTTGTTCTAACTTTCATCAACCAAACTAATTATATAACCTATTTGTGACTTCTCTTTGTCAACGTTTCCCAATGAAGAGTCTGTGTACACTTCAAATCTAATTCTTCCTTCTCTTAACTTCTCCATATTTACCTTTAACTCTTCTCTTCTTATTTTCCTAATTACTTACTTTCTTCATATCTTTCCCATAAGCTATCTTATTAGCCTTGCTCAAGTCGCTCATACTATGAGTGATGTCCGGTCTACTATGCTGACTTACCCAATATATTTGTCCTACTGATGATCTGTATCTTGTTATTTCTTCTTTATTTAATTTTTTCTCTATTTCCATAGGTCCGTAGATCTCATCATCTGTTTGCATCTGTTTTACATAATTTTCTTGACTCGCCCATAAACATTCTTCTTGTTTCACTTCCAATCCTAGGAATTTAAATAATCCCTTGCTGTTTATGTACTTAGTTTAATTTTTGCTTAATTCCCCCATGACTAACTACTTCGTAATATATCATTTCCTCCATAGAATAAATCGTCCACGGTACACATTACTCCTATTTCTCTTCGAACTAAATATTGTTGGATCTACAAAACATTTCTCTCCTGCGTTATTCTTTCGTTTGATGCTTTATTTTTACCAAACCTTAGCGTGCGTCTCCTAATCGATGAACTGCTTTAACTCATATTTTGTCTGCATCGCTTCTTTTCAAGTTTATCTCCTGTGCTATGGTATGCTGTCGTAATATCCATGTTTTTTTCATTCCAACCTTATATTATTTTTGGATTTCCGTATTCATAATTTTAAAGTTCCAGTAGCTCATGTGAGTGCGTCCCACATAACCTGCTTGACAAACCATTCTTCTTTTCATTTTTTTTCCTGTCATTTTCTCAATCATTTTTAATAACTTTATGACCTTCTGTTTATTTACGGCCTCGTAATCTCATTTCAATCCAGATTTAAAATTTTAAGAATTTTGCCATATAAACCTTTTTCTTCAAATTTTAGCAAATAAAATACCTCCTCCTCATCAGGTATATGTTGCATTGTCTTGCTATTCCTTAAAATTAATCCACGTTTTTTGTGCTTCCGTTTAGGAAGATCTTTATCTGATGTACAACAATTCATTCCAAACTCACTGGTACTTTTCCCTCCTCCTTCCTATTGTTTTTACCTCCCCAGCACAAAAAATGACCCATGGGAATTTCCATTGGTTTATGTCCCCATCGGACCCCAAATCATTATTATCGAATATGTTCGTAACAAATCTTCACTATGCAGAATTTCCAGCCATTGTTGCCTATTGTTATGTTTCCAATAAGATCCTATAGATCTCATTCCTATAAGTCCCTATAGATTTTAAATCCATGTACCCGAATGATCAAACCTGATCGCGGCTGGACTTAGTATTAATAATATATATATATATATATAGTATATACTAATATATGAATATATATGATATATATATATTATATTATTATATAATTATATACATATATATGTTATAATATATATATATATAGTATACCTATATATATATATACCTATACCTATATATATATTATAGATAAATAATATATTATATATTATAACATAAATATATATACTTAACTATATACAGAGCTGGGCGTTTTGCGCGCACCGAGTTGCGCCTTATGTGGCTCACTAATCTAAGTATATTTAATAGGGCGCAACCAATTTTTGTAAAAAGGCGGAACTAAGCAAAAGGCGCCCAGCCAATTCTCTGCGCTATTAAGCCGCGCTCGCGCCTATGAACAGAAACAAAGCATTTTTTTACCCTTAAAATTAGAACTTATAGAAGCGTGCAAACTTGTATCATTCTAAAAACTAGTGTACAATTTCATTATACCATATATATATTATAATAATATATATATCAAATATACAAAATATCTACAAGTTTAAAAATAAATATGAAAGAAGAGTTGCATGATATAGTTTCCATTGTAATTCTAATAAAATATAACTAATAGTCAATAACTATATATATGACCAAATGATATCTTATATAAAGATAATCTAATATATATAATCAATTTCATTAGTCAAGATCTCCAATAGAATCGCCACCATCGCACTGAAGATGCTCATAGTTTTCCACTGTTTCGTGTGAACCTCCTGGCGGGAAAACATGGGACCACAAGACAGAGGAGGGAAGAGGACGTGTAGATATTAGTTACGGTGTTTTAATTGATACAAAAAATTAAATAAATGTGTTTTCTTCCTTATAAGAAGCATGCTTTTATTATACCACTTAAAAGTATACTCTTTGATACAATAAATTAGCAAACAGCACCGGCCGGCGAAAAGGTCGCAAGGCACAATTCAGGGTTGTTTAGTCGGTTCAAAAATTTTCGACTACGACTCCACCCCTCTTCAAATTACCAGACTCTCGAACCACGTCCGACCTCTAAAATTACCGACTCCGACAACGACTCCACCCTTTTGAAAAATTTACCGAGCTCCGACTTCCGACTCCACCCTATGGAAAAATTATATATGATATAATATGTATATATATATATAATATACCTATATATAAATATATTATTAATACTATATATAGTATATATAATATATAATTATATACGTATATATATATATATATAAGATATATATACTAATATATACGTATATATATATATATATATGAGTGGATTTGTTACCTGTGTTAATGGTATTAGTGAAACTGGTCTGGAGTAAGAAGTATGCATCTAAAGTACAATATGTTCAAGTGTGGACAATCTTATGGGGCGTGCTAGGTGTGAGAGAATTGGGTAATTAAGGAAGAACCGTATTAGAAAGTTTGTGGTTGAAGAAAGGGAATAAATGAGAGAATAAATGAAAGCACGTTAGATGGTTTTTGGTCATGTGAAAAGATGGATGATAGTCGGTTGTTAAGAGGATGTATAGTTGTGAGTTTGCTGGAAATCGACCAGCTGGAGGACAAAGAAGGAAAAGGGGATTGAGTCAGTAAAGGAAGCCTGAAGGAGAGGAATGCGAGTTAGCCAGAGGCGAGAAGAAAGGGCAACAGAGAAGGGTATAATGGACGAGTTTGTTCGAGGGGTATGCGGATGTAGCCCAACCTGGCTAAGGGATCAAGCTGCTACATATTAGCGAGATTGCCATGGTGAAAGAGTCCGTCAGGCATCCCGTGTTAGCTCGTTAGGTGGATTTTCTGCCGCCCACGAGCTCTCGCTAAAAGGTATAAAAGGGGGCGGTAAGACTGGCTTTCTTTTCGACTCGTCATATTCTTCTCTATTTACTTGTTCTGTTCCGATGCATGTACGCCACCTTTACCCCCAGTCTTCGAGCGAGAGAAGGTGGGCGATATGATTATATTATATAGTAGATATACTATATATACTAATACTATATATATAATACATATATATATATATAAAAGTATAAATATATAATATATATATTAATATATATATATATATAGATATATTATATACTTTATATACATAGTATCTATATAGATATAAGTACTAACTATAATATTTTACTATATATATAAGCTATAATAATGTTACATATATAGTATATATACTATATATATAATACTCATAATACACTATATATACTATATATTATACTTATATATATTATATCACGTATATAGTACTACTAATTACGTAGTTATACTACTAATATCAGTGTTGACAGGTATTATATAACTTATTAAGCAATTATATATATAGGGCCGTAACCAGAAATTTTTCTGTTTTTTGATTTAAGATTATTTAATAAACTATACTATGAGTCATATATATATAACTGATATATAATAACTATATATATATATTAAAATATATTACCTAATTAAAAAATATATAAATCTATCTATATTCGATTATATAGTATTATATTATATAGTCCTAGACTAATAATATTTTATATATATATACTTAATTACTTCATAAAGGGCAGGGTCCCAAGATTTCTCGTCTAAGCCCAAATCAAAGGTAGTAGTGGCTGCATATAATGGCAGCAAATTTGATAATCAATTCGTATATGCATTTTTTCTAACGCAGCGTGTTTAAACTCGTTCTTGATGTGTTTTTCACTGTGTCTGTAGTCATTCTTTCCGGAATTTTCCTTTCTCCAAACCTATGTTTTTGACATTTTTGGGCTTGACCAACTTCTAGCGAATTTTTTCGAAAATGGCTTCAAACTGGTGACAAATACTGAACGTAGATGCGGTCCTATTCAACCTATCAAAGCATGCACGAAAATAGTTTTTGATTTTTAAAATTGTGCTTTGCAATGTCAATCAAATCCCACTTTTTTGGTTTTTTGAAAATGAAAAAATTGCGATAACTCTTTTGCTTCTCATTAGCATACTGGATGGAAATAATCATCGTTCAAGCATAATGTAGTCGAATATATTTGCGGAAAAATCTTCTGCTCTTTTCTTTTGAGCTAATACCAAAATTACTATAGTAAAAAGATGCATCCGCCCGACTATATAAGCTCCGAAAATTTGATGTTTGATTGCGATAAGGTGGAAAAATAATAAAGTAGCTCACTATTCATTCAAAAAAAAACAGCATCAATTTTTTGGAAAAGTTGAATATGATGGAGTGTGAGTGTGTGTGTGCGAGTGTGTATCCGATTCAAACATCAAATTTTCAGCGGCTTGGTAGAGCCGCACGACCAGCTGGCAAAGAACATTAATCTTTTTATTATCACACTGCACTCATTTCGATTGTGATACTCAAAAGAAAATTCTTAACAATATTTATACCAAAAAAAAAAGACAATTTGTTGACAAAGATTTTGTTCCAAGAATAATCCCAAAAACTACTGCATAGTATACAAAGAAATTATCTAGTAAAAATTGTGCATCTGCCAAGACTGCATATGCTCTGCGATTATTAATGAGCAGGAAAAAATTTATCGCAATTTTTCATTTCAAACAAACCAAATAAAGTGTGGTTTTGAACTTGTTGACCATTTCTGAGCCACTCAAATTTAAAAAATCAAAAAACCTATTTCGTGCATTTGAAGTAATAGAACCCTTTCAACCGTCGTATTTTCAAAGATAAAATCCCTCCGAATAAATGTAAAAGTTGAAAGGCACGCAATGTCAAAACATAGGTTTTGGAAAACAATGAAATTCTTGAAGAAACATTCAGTTGCGAGTGACCCTGCCCATATATTTTGGGGTAATGGTCGAGAGAGAGAGAGCGCTACCAGTTTTTTCTTCTTTGTCTGCTATCACAAATTCAATCAATAATAATGAATTTATGCTCCATTTTAGGTATGGGAGAAAATTGGTCAGTCCGAAGCAAACATAACATTGACAGTAATGACAATAATAGAATTTGAAAATAAAAAGTCAAGAAATGAGCTTTGTCTTCATATAAAAATTTCTTAAGTTTTTAATCTCTTAACAACCAACACACAATGAATATGACTATAACTGTCCGTCCGTTTTTATAATTGTGCAGCATCCGGGTATGCCTTACAGCGATGTGTATGTGAGGCATGTCTTCCTCTGAAAATTGGAAAAAGTACTGTTTTTGAGCCTTATTCAGAGAGAATGAGAGTGTTTTTATAGTTCAGCGTTTCATATATTATCGGTGAGTAATGTTTGTGTGGCCACAAGTTAAAGCAATATCAACGCAATATGTCTCGTTGCAAGAGTCCCAAAGTCCCTTCTTACTTGTATTGCTCCAAACACGCATCCTAAGAAATACTCTAAGTTCTGTAAAACTACAACATCTATTACATAGTAAGATGTTTCTGCATAAGCGCACATACTCTTCTGCTCAGATCGCCTCTGTGAGTTTAAGGGTTTCAAACCACTTCGTCTAGAAAAACTCCCTCTCCAGAGCGGGTTCGCAGACCTCCATATATTTCAATCCGAATTCTTGTTGCCAATGGGCGTCCTGATGATAGCGTCGTAATTGTATCTTGGTCCTAGTCAGTTCCTTTGATGATTTTGAAAGAGGCCCAGCGAGAGGCATCCAGGCTTTTTCCCGCCATTGGCAGCGTCGATTAGCTCTGCTACCGATCGGACCAAAATGAGGTAGGAGGTTGGGTTGCTATGAATAGTGGCTACGCAATGAGAGGTTGAAACGGTGTGTTGATTGATAAGTTGGTGATTCGAAGAGCAGAGGATTCGTATACTTTCCCCAGTATTTAATGTATGCCCGCCGATAGCCTAAGTATAATATATTAAAGTATGAGCAATTTCACTTGTTAGTGATATAGTAGTTGTTATGTTACATTATATTAATATATATATATATATATATATTACTGGTGCTTAGTAGTATATATAAATATATGTATAAGTATAAGTATATCAATATTGTTGGACTAATTTATGTTAGCTATTCATAATTTTAAGTATTTTTATATAATGTGATATTTCTTCCGGTTTAAAATACAGGTAAAATGAGTAAAGGAATACTAGAGCCCGATATTCCACCGGCTATGAGCTTTTCTCACAGTCTTTAAAAAGAGGAGTCTGAGGTAATAATAACATTTATAATGGTAAACCTTTAATAATCTCTGTATTTTCAAGGAGTGACAAAATTTCGATGTTCAATGAAAAGGTTGTTAATATATGTTATGATTATTTTATTTAAATATCTTCAATGTATATATTTCGCTGTATTTACTGTGTTAATTTGTAAGTTAATAAAAATTAAAAGTTAATGTATAACTAATGTTGTTCATGGATATATTTTTACTGGAAATTCTCCGTATATTTTTGCCGCTCGAATCGTGCTGCCATAATTATCCATGTTAATTAAAAACTAAATGAATGATTCTTTTACATGAGCATGGCATTAATTACCTATAATTACTTATAATTACTTATGTGAGCCATCGATAATTTTATATTAATAATAATATGTTATCTCATTACTTATTCTAGAAATGCTAAATTTGGGAGTTCATCTCTGTAGACTTACTCCATAATTATTTGAACCTGGAGGTTGTGTTTGATGTGCGGCTCTAGTCGTACGAGTAACTAGGTGCTTTGACGGGCTTTTCTTTTCGAGAGTGTGAGGGCTAATACGACCCCTAATAATAAACGAGTAGTGGAAACAAAATGGCTCTACCTGCTCATTCAACCCAAACGCTATTGCTCGTCGGACGAGTGGTCGCAGAAAGCACATTCCACATCTGTCGAGCAGCTTGCGTCAGGATAAATCCGGAACGGATCGTGAATTGACGTGAATCTTCAGAGTAAACAGTCAGACAGGCGTTGCAAAACAGCCAGTCCAAACCAAAGCCCCTACAAACAACCTCGCACTCCAGCCGAGAAACGAGAAACTCCTGCCACCGCATATTACGCAGGAGACACCCTAGCAATAAGTTTTATTAAAACCTACCGTAATTTTTTTAATCAATTTTAGAGGAAAAAGTTTCCCAATTCCCAGAGCCAATGATCGACGCAGAAAGCATGCGTTCACGAGAAGGAAAGAAAAGTTTCTTCGTAAGAGCAGAGCAGCAAAAAGAGAAGAAAAAGTCTTCTCACAGTAACGTCAGTGACGAACACGAAGGACATCTCTGCTCCGCGCTCTCACAGATGCAGCCAGAGAAAAAACCGAAGGAACAGTCCTTCACAAAAGAAATTCCCCTTTGCCCCCCCCATGAAATAGTTGAAACATCTTAAAATGCGCGAGCGCTGCAGTACTCATTATTTTAAATATTAAAGACACCAGATTTCATGCTGATGCACCTAAAAATATTATATTTAAAATTATTTCCTTTTTTGCATCTGTATATTAAATAGGTGTAGAAGAAAATAATTTTTGAATTATTACGTAGGATTATCAACTACACATTGATCTTTATATAGCTCTTGATAAGATGTTATTTTATATTTCAGGGTTTGTTTTCTTATAATTTACGTAATTTTTAGTAATTTATTAAGCGTAATTTTCCTATCATCTCTCATCTTGAAGCTATGTTGTCAGTTCTTAATATTGAGTGAAAAATAGGCGATATTGTACCGTAATAATGTTAATTTCCTAATTTGAAAACCCAGTATCTTAGAAACAATTATTCGTAAAAAATAACTAGTTGGACTTATCCAAAACTTTTTCTATTTATCTGTCCTTTCCACATCTCTCTTTTCTCAAACTAAGTTTTTAGTAAACATTTAGCCAAGATACTAATATTTCACTAAATATAATACTAATATACTTTCTCCTGAAATAATTTTTTCAAAAAAGGTGCTGTAATAATATATATATGTACTGATAATTTTGAAAACCTACTATACGAGTATATATATATATACTTATATAATATATAATATATATAATATACTATATGTGTATTTAATGTATACTATATTATATATATATAGTATAGCGGTATATATGGATGCTACATGTAATTGTCTCTGTGAGTATTACGAATATCATTAGTAGTAAAAGAGAGAAAAAGAGAGGAGGAAGAGAGAAATATACAAATAAAGAGAAAGAAAGGGAGAGACTGAGGCGAGCATTTATACGAAACGCATTCTTATAGACAGCTAGGCACTAGACGAAATAGAGCACAACCGCACCACACGCACGCACATCGCACTCACCGAGTGGCAAGCACGTATGCCGAAGGTCAAGCGTTTACGAACGGAAGGGGAATAGGGATAGAAACGAAAAAGATCTATATATTTATAGTATAATATATGTTAATATTTTATGTATAATGTATGTAGTCTAAATAGCTTAAATATAGTATAATATTGAATAATATTTTTGTATATATATATAGATATGTTATAGATATGATAGGATATATTTATGTATGTGAATATATAGTGAGACTATAATATTCTACCATTTATATATCTATAATATTATAAGTATATATTATATCGCAGAAAATATCTAAGAGAGATAAGAGATAGTTTTTAGAGGGGCGTAAAGTGTGGCTTCCTATACTTATTTTATTCATAATTAAGAAGCGTTTCTTCTTTTTATAATATTTTAAAACCATATCGAGAAGCTTATATGTACATGTATGTGTTTTAATTTATTATTAGAAATTTTAAGCTATTTTTTCGATGTTAATTTAAACAGAAGACGTAATAATATAAAAATACGTGTATCTCTGTTATTTAACGTGACGAACCCATCAGCTAAGCAAGGTACAGAATCTTACCACGACTCACCGAAAGTTCCCGATACAAAGCTTGGAGCGCGAGGGAATTACACGCTAGTCAGTTCAAATAAGTTCATATGGGAGAGGCCTAATAAAGGCCCGATGGCTTTCCCAACAAAGGTTTAAGAAGCTCGTAGCAGAGGGTTGTTTCCCACAGGAGCAAGTCCGGCTTAAATCAGTATTACAGAAGATTTGCCGCAGCAGTGCAACCCAGTTTGTATAGTAAGGACGACCGTCGGTGATCTTTGCTCAAGTAAGTTGGTTTCTTTCTCCATAGCTACGATCCACGGGGATCCCGACCCACAGATAGAGGTAAAGTCTGAAAGCAGAAGGGAAGGCTTGCAGCTGTGAACAGACCAGTGTAGCCAGAATACACCCTCCAGCTACACA
>JABUQX010050203.1:0-2500 GCA_015478945.1 Trachelipus rathkii
ACGAGAGAGATTGATGTGTGTGCGTGTTTTCTAATAGTAATTTTAGTGTGCTAAAATTCTGTGAAGCGAAACTCTGGTTTAAACTTTTGGCGTTTCTCATGCTTTTATTTTAATTTTTTGTTGATTTTTTATTTATTTATTTATTATTTAGAATTATTTATTTAAAAAAAAAAAAGTATAAATATAATATTTATGATATATAGCTTTATAATCATAATATATAGTAATATATATTATATATATTATATATACTATATATATATATATATAATGATTATATTATATATATAACAACCTTATATATATATATATATCCTATATTATATTATTTATTTTTAATGTTAGTATTAAGTAAATAATATTTTATTTTTATTATAATACTAATATAATAATAATATATTTGGATTTAGGAATGAATAATAAGATATAACAAATAATATAATAATATCAATATAAATCGGTATATAATTAGCATGAATTGAAAATAAATTGTTACGTAGAAGAAGAAGAAGAAAGAAAACTACTACTATCGCGCTGTTTTGCTATCTGAATCTAGCGCACTTCAAATCGCAAGGGTGATTAAAGAAGTATACTAGCAAGTTATACCGTACTTATAGATCTCTCTCTTTTTTTCTAACCTTAAGATGCGATGAATATAGATCTATGATAATATTAATGTAAAGTTTGAGGCATATTTTGCCACTTGTCAACTTTCCAATTTCTTTATTCTATATTTTCATTTTTATACAACTTCGGTTTCTCTTTCGCATCTAATCCTCCGCCATTCCCTTCACTTCCTTTTTCTGTCCCATCGACCAAAATCGCCTCTTTAATTGCATTAGCTGCCCTCATGGCTTTTTCTCGTCCCCTACACCCCTGTCATGTCTCTACTCAGAGTTACCGTGTTAATAAGATTAGTCAAATTATATTTCGCGCCACGCTTTAATAACGTCTGCTTATTAGAATGAAATGAGTGTTCCCAGCCCGTGAATGTCGTATAAGAAGGATAAAAGAATGTCGAGTTGCTTTTATGTGTTAGTTATCTAATTGGTATATATTATATATAATATATATATATATATATATATATATATATATATATTATATATATAATATATTATACTCTATCTATATATATATATATTATATATATGATATATATATATTATTAGTATCATAGTTAATAGTATCATAATCGATATAATAATGGTTTTATATATAATAAGTACTATATAGTATACTATATAGTATAAATATATATTGTCTTGGTTTATCGAGGTATTAAAAGTATTCAAAAAGAGGATAGTTAAAATGTTAAATAAAAAAAATGTGAATAAAATTTATTTTAATAATAATAATAATAATAATATAATAATAATAATAATAATAATAATAATAAAAATAATAATAATAATAATAATAGGTAGAAGAATTTTAATTTAATAGTAATAGTAAAAGCGATACTAATAATGCAAATAATAAAAATAACTTGAAAAGTAATAATAATGTTTTTTACTATTTAAAATATTGTTATTACTACTAATACTACTACTACTACTACTACTACTACCACTACTACTACTACTACTACTGATAATAATAACAAAAATAATAGTTTATTCTTAAGGTAAAAGAATTTGAAGAGACAAAAAAATGATTATTTTTGTTCCCTTGTTCAAAATGGGTCGTTTTTTTAACATTTTCGAAGTTTGAACTTGAAATGGAAAATAGTGAAAAGCAAAAGTTGAAAAGTTGAAAAGGAGTTTCTGAATTTATAAACTCTCTCTTCTCAGATCTCACTTACGAATTCATTTACTTTTTTAATATTTTATTTCAACACAACTCTATCTATCTATCTATCCATCTATCTATTTGTATGCTTTTTTCCTATCCATCTATCTATTGTAGGTTTTCTTATTAATCTATCTATCCTTATCTCTCTATCTATCTATCTATCTATTATCTATCTATCTATCTATCTATCTATCTATCTATCTATCTATCTATCTATATATTTCTATCTATATCTATCTATCTATCTATCTATCTATCTATCTATCTATCTATCTATCTATCTATCTCTATATCTATTTATCTATTTATCTATCTATCTATCTATCTATCTATCTATCTATCTATATATACATCTATATATATATATATATATATATATATATATTATATATATATATATATATATATTCTTATATATATATCTTTTATATATATATATATATATATATATATATATACTATATATATATTAGTATTACATTAAAATAAATTTATATATTAATATATATATTTAAATTTAATATATATAATATATTATATATATATATATATATATATATATTTATATATATTATATATATAATATATATTATATATATATATATATATATATACCTGTATTTTTGCATGTCTATCTATCTATCTATCTGTATCTATATTTCTATTTATTTGTTTGTCTTTCTGTGCATATATCTATCATCTATAT
>JABUQX010050203.1:10000-39867 GCA_015478945.1 Trachelipus rathkii
TTCATTATACCAATTAATTATAATAATAATTTTCCTAGTATCTGAAATGGGTCTATCTAATTACAACACAGTTTCGTGTCCTTTGAGACCGCGAAATATATTAATAACAATAAGTAATAAAAATGATTATCATAAACAATAACAATAATAATAATAATAATAATAATAATAATAATAATAATAATAATAATAATAATAATAATAATAATAATAATAATAATAATAATAATAATAATAATAATAATAATAATAATAATAATAATAATAATAATAATAATAATAATAATTGATTTTTAACTCTCTTCTAGGTTGTGACATTTTCAGAGTCGAAATTTTTAAAAGAAAAATTTAATATTAAAATTGAAATCTTTTTGCGAATATTTAAAAAATTGATTTCTTAAAGAAGAAAAATGTATACTTAACATTTTGAAAACCCACATCAAGCCCACTTATTCAATTTTGAAAACCCACATCAAGCCCACTATTTCCATTTGAAACCACATCAAAGGCCACTAATATCGCATTTTGAAAACCACATCAAGCCCACTAATTCCATTTTGAAAACCCACATCAAGCCCACTAATTCCATTTTGAAAACCCACATCAAGCCCACTAATTCCATTTTGAAAACCACATCAAGCCCACTAATTCCATTTTGAAAACCCACATCAAGCCCACTAATTCCATTTTGAAAACCACATCAAGCCCACTAATTCCATTTTGAAAACCCACATCAAGCCCACTAATTCCATTTTGAAAACCACATCAAGCCCACTAATTCCATTTTGAAAACCACATCAAGCCCACTAATTCCATTTTGAAAACCACATTAAGTCCACTTACTTCCAATTTTGAAAACCACGATCAAGCCCACTAATTTCCCTTTTGAAAACCCACTCAAGCCGCACTAATTCATTGAAACCCAAACATCAAAGCCCACTAATTCCAGTTTTGAAACGAACCTCAATCCTCACTTTTTGAATTGGAGATTCCACACCAAGCATCTATTTGTCATTTTGAAAAACACATCAAGCCACTAATAGTCCATTTTGAAACCACATGCGAAGCCCAACTAATTCGCATTTTGAAAACGCGCACATCAGCCCACTGAATTCCAGTTTTGATAAACCACATCAAGGCCCACTAAATTCATTTTGAAAACCACATCAAGCCCACTAATTCCATTTTGAAAACCACATCAAGCCCTAATTCCATTTTGAAAACCACATCAAGCCCACTAATTCCATTTTGAAAAAACCTACATCAAGCCACTAATTCCCATTTTGAAAACCACCACATCACAGCCACTGAAGTATCATTTTGGGAAACCACTTAAGTCCACTATTCCATTTTGAAAACCTCAATCAAGCCCACCTAATTCCCATTTGGGAAAACCCACATCAAGCCCACTAATTCCATTTTAAAACCCACATCAAGCCCACTAATTCCATTTTGAAAACCACATCAGCCCCCTAATTCCATTTTGAAAAACCCACATCAGCCCACTAATTCCACATTTTGAAAACCACATCAGCCCACTATTCCATTTGAAACCACTGCAAGCCCACTAATTCCATTTTGAAAACCCACATCAAGCCCACTAATTCCATTTTGAAAACCACATCAAGCCCACTAATTCCATTTTGAAAACCCACATCAAGCCCACTAATTCCATTTTGAAAACCACATCAAGCCCACTAATTCCATTTTGAAAACCCACATCAAGCCCACTAATTCCATTTTGAAAACCCACATCAAGCCCACTAATTCCATTTTGAAAACCACATCAAGCCCACTAATTCCATTTTGAAAACCCACATCAAGCCCACTAATTCCATTTTGAAAACCCACATCAAGCCCACTAATTCCATTTTGAAAACCCACATCAAGCCCACTAATTCCATTTTGAAAACCCACATCAAGCCCACTAATTCCATTTTGAAAACCACATCAAGCCCACTAATTCCATTTTGAAAACCCACATCAAGCCCACTAATTCCATTTTGAAAACCCACATCAAGCCCACTAATTCCATTTTGAAAACCCACATCAAGCCCACTAATTCCATTTTGAAAACCACATCAAGCCCACTAATTCCATTTTGAAAACCACATCAAGCCCACTAATTCCATTTTGAAAACCCACATCAAGCCCACTAATTCCATTTTGAAAACCACATCAAGCCCACTAATTCCATTTTGAAAACCCACATCAAGCCCACTAATTCCATTTTGAAAACCCACATCAAGCCCACTAATTCCATTTTGAAAACCACATCAAGCCCACTAATTCCATTTTGAAAACCCACATCAAGCCCACTAATTCCATTTTGAAAACCCACATCAAGCCCACTAATTCCATTTTGAAAACCACATCAAGCCCACTAATTCCATTTTGAAAACCACATCAAGCCCACTAATTCCATTTTGAAAACCCACATCAAGCCCACTAATTCCATTTTGAAAACCCACATCAAGCCCACTAATTCCATTTTGAAAACCCACATCAAGCCCACTAATTCCATTTTGAAAACCACATCAAGCCCACTAATTCCATTTTGAAAACCCACATCAAGCCCACTAATTCCATTTTGAAAACCACATCAAGCCCACTAATTCCATTTTGAAAACCCACATCAAGCCCACTAATTCCATTTTGAAAACCACATCAAGCCCACTAATTCCATTTTGAAAACCCACATCAAGCCCACTAATTCCATTTTGAAAACCCACATCAAGCCCACTAATTCATTTTGAACACCCACATCAATTCCACTAATTTATTATGAGTTTGTAATTGACAAGCCCACTCATTCATTTTGAAAAACAAATATGATCCGATAATCCATTCCTAAACCTCACTGATTTAAACATCCAACACATACTTAAATTCCTTCTTCACACACAAAATCACATACTTTTCACTCGATACCATCTTACCTACACACTCTAGTTACTTATGATACTCTTGTATTTAAGAAGTATACTTTACCACATCTCTCTCCCAGACATACCTTCCTACCATTTCATTTTCTCCCGCACCCAAACACTGTTGCATCCTTTTTTGATCACTATCAACCATCAGTCCCCCACCTATCATCTAGTCCTATCACCCCATCCAGACATTCATTCATTATCCCAAAATCGTACTCTCTTCAAGTTTCCTCAAGATGGGACCTACTCACACAAATCCTTGGACTTTTTCAACTTATTACCATAGAATTCTGACTCACACAACAAGTCTACCATAGCTTGTTACACAGGCACTCATCAAAAATTGCAAACTCCTTCTTTCCCTCTCTATTCTTTCCACACCACGCCACGCCACATTCACACCACACCACTCAATTTTCCCTTTTCTTTCATCTTTTTTTCTTTTACAGCGAGCAATCAATTTGCCCTTTTAAAATACATCCATCACCCTCTCCTCTTCTCTAAACATTTATCTCTGGAACTTTCCAGTACCCTACGTTCGACATTTCGCGAAACTAGAAGTCTTACGGGCGATCAGAATCTCCGAGCATGCCATCAGCATTGCCTAGCAAAGAGAAGGTGGTAGTGGGCAGCCAACCCAACTACCACGACCCTTAGTTCCTTACGACACGCGGACTACGGTGGGCAATCTTTCTCCCGCCACAAGGATATGAGTAGTGGGATGTCTGTAGTTTCTATAATGGGGTGGTTACTTTAATATGTGTTTTGTATGTGATAACTGGTGGTGTTAGTTGCTGGAGGATGAGTTGTAGAATCTGAACGGAAAGAGAAAAGTGCCATTAAAATCTATATTATTAAGTATTTATAATTATATATATAAATTATATATATATAATATACTATATATAATATTATAGTATATATATTCTTTTATATAATCTATATATATTATATATATTATATATATATTATTATTATATTTATATATTATATTAATTATAATATATATATATATTATATATACATATTATTATACTATTATACTATATATATTATTATACCCCAAATCTTATATTATATTATATTTATATTATATAATATATATATAATATATATTATTATTATATATTAATATATATATATTATATATATATATATATTTATTATATATATACTATATTAATAATATATATATATATATATAATATATATTTGAACGCCTCGTGACGTAGGGTTGACTCGCGACTCAGTGTTATTTTTGTGAGCTTCATGATATTTAACTAATTTTCCTGCATTGGCACATAAATACTTTAAAGTATATGTTTTTTTTTTAAAACAAATGTTTTTTCTCTTATTTTAATTTTTGAGAAGCGTATGTTTATACTATATTTTCGTGACTCGGACTTGTTAAAACGCTCACTAAAATGTTTCACAATTTAGAGAGTATAATAGAATTTTCGATTTAAAAATGTGCTTAGAACAAATATTTAAATAATCCAAGAATCTTACTTAATGACTGATTATAAATTTCTAGTAATCATTTAAGCATTATTATGTTAAGAAAATTAATATTGATAATCGTGAAGGAGGAAAGAAAAAACGATCTATATCATTATATGTTGGATAGGTTTTCAGCTTCTGTGATGTGTTGTGTATGCCATTATTGCTTGTGCACAATATACTAAAAATCTACGCATCCTGTGTGAATGAATGATATATGATGTACCCTTATTCAGTCCTATGAATCACATCTTTTTATTCATGCAAGAGAGGATTAACTGTATGGTAATGTTCGGTTTGAGGTAATGTTATGTTTCGATGTTTTTTCGCTATCGTAGTTATCGGATATGTTGTTACCAATTTTTAAAATATATGTTTGTTCGAACACGTAAGCATTGACTGGCTTTCAGCAAACATTTCATAAATAATTTTTCAAAATGAATATTTGTTTATATAGTTACGTATTATTATTTGGAATTGTTATTTAATAAATATGAAAATGATAAAATTTTTTTATATTATATTATACATATTATTTATATATATTTATATATATATCTTATATATATTTATATATATAATATATTTATATAATATACTATATATATATATATTATATATATATTATATTCACAGCCAGTAGGGGATCTGATATATATATCTTATCTATAGATATCTAATATATAATAATATTATATTATATATACTATTATATTATATATATTTATAGATAGTATATATTATCTTACGCCATTAGGGGGCTCGAGTGTCGGGGACAAGGACGTTTTCCATACCCCGTAGGGAGGGCGGAGGAACCCCGCGAACCCATCCAAAGGGGGTTCCGCGAGCCTCCCCGGAGGGGGAAAGTTAGTCTACCTATCTTCCGGAGCGAGGACCCGGCTTCCTGCCATCGAGGCGTCTCACCCTTGAGTACCATAGTTTTAAAAAAAGATTTTTTTTTTACACTATGGTACCCCAATGGATAGCGCCCCCCCTTCAGAGTCGGGTCTCTCGCCTTCGGATGAAGGGTGGATATTCCCCCCTCCGGGAGGTACTCCGGAACCCCGCTCTTTGGTATTTGGTGTCGCGGGGGTTCCCCCCATCCCGGTAGAACGTCCCCCCATCTTTCCCCCTTCGGCTCGAGCCCCTAATGGCCGTGATTACATATATCTAGATATATATATCTATATATACGTAATATGATTAATATATTATCTTTAATATATGTTCAAAGAATTAGATATTTACATTTCTATACCCTAACTTGAAAATATATAAATTTATATATATAATTATATATTATATTTATTCATATATATTATTGTAGTTATAATATTAGCCCATACTGGCTGTAATAATATATAATATATATATAATATTAATATATCTTTTATAATATAATATATATATTATATATATTTATTATATTTATTTATATTATATATATAATAATATCTATATAATATATAATAGATATATAAAAAATACGATATTATGATATATTTAATATTATATATTAATTATATTATATATTTATACATATAAATATTATTATATTTATTTTATATATATTTTATATCTATCTATATCTATATATAATATATCATATATATATATATATATATATATTATATTTATATAATATATATATATTAGTAATCAACTATTTTCATTGTCGAAATGTGTGCATAATTCACAATTGCTTTCAATTAAGACCACTTTATTTCTTGAGCGAGAGTTCCAAACATGATAATTTAAATTTTTCATTAAATTTGTAAAGCGTATTAGATTATTATCTTTAGTCCCTTGTAGTCTCTATGTACATGTTTCGTTTTCTTTATGTGAAATCGTAATCTTTCTTTTGTATGTGAAATAGTGTCAATTAAATATTCATTTAACATCGTATTTCTTATCCTTATTTAACGCGTCATTAAACATAAAGAAAGATCCATCATTTATTTGCTGTTGTGGGTTTTAACTTAGGTTTAGGAATTTTTTTCTTTTTAGTAAGTATATATATAGGTTTAATTTATATTATAACTATAATTTCATGTTTATCAAATTTTGAAAATATTATAAATATATATAATATATATTATATATATATTATTATATGATATATGTATTATATATATAAATATATATATATATTGAAACCTGGCCTGCGATGTGGGATTTTTATTAAAATCATTCTCTTTTCTAATATCGATATCTGACATATTACCTTAACCGGACATTACTTTTATTAGTTCGAACTGCATATTAAATATCTATGTCTCATATTTACTCAGCTTAAAGGACACAATTACATTTGTAATAGTTCTTTTTACCTTTATTTCTTATTCTCGTTAACTTCATTGTTGTTTTCGTCTGAAAGTAATAGTTTTTGAAAATCAAATTAACCATTTGTAATATGTTTGTTCTTAATATATTGACAAATGTTGCCATCGTAAAATTCGTGAGACAGTGCATTGTGTCAAGTATTCAACAATTCGACTTCTGATTCTCGCCTTCCATTATGTAAAGTTTTTTGTTTTTCCAATTTGCAACTGAAAGTTAAAAGGAGTGAGGCATCATATGGATTAGAGATCGGCGCTGCCTCTTCAAACTTTATCTAATTACCTAGGTATTCAGTCACTTATTTTATATAGGAACTTTATCTATTTTTCGTTACTCACACATTTTTCCGCTTTCTTTTCACCCTTACCTCCCTCAAATACTTATACTATAAAGGAGCTTAATTAGGGCCAGATTTTCAAAGCGGAGTTATTATACTTTTAAAATTAATCCTATTTTGTAATGGCTCATTTAAGCTAAGTTCAAAAAAGGTTTATCCAATTTGCTAAATTCTTCCCTCTTTTAACTGTAGTTTATGAATACTGACTAGTTTAAAATTTAGGTTCTACGACAAAAGTTTGATGGTATGGGTTAGGGAGGAGGATTTAGGGGTTTCACGTCGCGTGTGGATCCTATGAATGGTGTGTGAATGGGTTTTATTTTTCGTTTCTTTTATTTGAGTTTTATGTTTTATTAGCGTTTATTACAGAACAAATGATGGTTGCTTGATGCATTGCAGGAGCTAATGGTTTAAATTTCTAATTAGGTAAAATATAATATAATTAAATATATATAATAATTAATAAAAATCAATCATATATTTAATAATTTTTTTAATTTCATTTTTAATAATAAAATTAACGATTTTTAATTTTAATGACAATGATTGATATATATATATGCAATAATAATAATAATATATAATAATAATAATAATAATAATAATAATAATAATAATAATACCCCTTTACATCCATACACACATTATTATCTTATTGTAAATAAAAAATAAGGACACTTTAATGTCGTATACGGATTTACAGTTGGATTTCTTCGATAAATCACATTTTTAAATAGAGTTGAAAGACATTATTAATCCTAGCGCCTTTCGCTGATTTCAGTGAAACTTGCTGAAAATGTCAAAAATATGTTATTAAGGAAAATCGTTATGAAAATTACCAGACGTCACCCCTTTTCCCCCCCAAAAGAAAAATGGAAATAAGTTACAATCAAGCAAAATCCGTTGAAAATGACTTTTTTGCAAAAAATGTTTTTAATTTGAAAAAAAAAACAATAAAATCCATTGGAATCCACGATACAAATGCATGGCAGATGAATATTTCACTACGGGTGGATCCCTACCCCGTACCTCCGACCCGTGAGTGGTGGTAAAATAATAAAATATTGGTTCAACACCATTATAAGACTATAAAAAAAGTTAAAAGAAATATGTGGCTGTAAGATTAATTTTACATGTAAATATAAAATTTGTAGACTTCATAACTTTTTTCAAGCTCATTTTTCGAGTTTTTGTTACGTTTTTCTCTTTCATCAGCTCATTTTAAACATTTCATATGAGTTCCATGAAAATATAAAAATGCTATTTCTTTTCCTAATTATTTTCTCCATAGATAAATGCTATAAAAATAAAATTTTGCGTGTTGTAAATATTTTATTTGTGGGCCTCTATTGGTTTTCATTAATTACAACATATTTCTGACATTTTCAGTAAGTTTCATTGAAATGGAAGAGGCGTTACGATTAATAAGGACGGCCGCCGCACCGTCGCGCCGCAATGTCAGTGGTGTCCCGGTGCGGTACGGTGCTGGTGCACCACCCCTTGGTACAGTGCTAGGCAAGGTACTTTATTCATTCACGAACTATCCTATCAGATGTAAACAAAGATATGATATAACAATCGAAAGGATCGACATTGTGACTACTACTATACTACTACAAATACTGGCCCTTCAGTCTTTCACACAACGCATTTGTGATGTAGTAGTGTATTATCCTGAAACTTAACATCTAATGCTTTTCCCTTTATTTTTTATGCTTAAGACTCAATTTCTTATCAATTTTCTCCATTAATATCTTTACAGCCAATTCAATACTCTTAAATCAGCACTTAAAACCTGTCATGTCCTTAAAGTTCATTGTATTTCCATTTCTCGATTTTTCGTAATATATAACTGGTCTCTCTCAGGCAAGCAAGCTTTTATGGCTAGAGTATTCTTCATACACCTAGTTACTTTTCTCTCCTATTTCTTACTTCCTTCTGAACTTACATACACTCTTGGGTACGCTTTGTCTTTCTGACAGTCTTAATCTTTTCCTTCTAGGTATATACTTGGAACTTAAAATTGTATGCTTCTTTACATAATTTCATTGTACATAATTTTTGCATTTCATAGAATAAATCTATCGTTTTTCCCTTTTCATTTATCCCCTTATTTTCTTGTTCCACTAAGCTAAAGGTAGTTCTTCTCCTTTTTCATTCCCTTTTCATTTCTCCCTTTCATTTTTTTCTCATTTTCCCTTTCATTTCCCTTTTCATTTCTCCTTTCTTCACTTCCTTCTTTCTTTACTTCCTTTCTTTACTGACTCTGAGTTCCAGAAAATCATATAATATTAATGTTATATATATTTATTATAATTATATTATATATATTATATAATATTATTATATATATATATATATATATATACTATATATATTTATATATATATATATATATTATTTCTTGTGTCATATAATCAGTATTTTTAATATTTAAAAAGAATTTACATTTTTTTATATTTATGTTTTATTACTCATTATTCTATTAAAACTTTATGAATATTAAATACATTCATTGATTTTCTTTCTTATATTTTTAGTGCTTCCAGATTTATATTTTGATTGGTTTATTCTTTTCTCTCATTATCATTATGTTTTCTTTCATTTTTTTTTTTTTAACTTTCTAATTTATATGATTCATTATAAATCTGAAACTTGTTAAATTTGTCGGAATCGGATTTTAAGTGAAAATCGAAGTTTTTTTATGAAAAATTATTTACCGATTCCTCAGTAAGTGGCTGCTGGCACCGAATTTTGAGCCGCGCATCGTCCGCATGAACAGAAAAGCTCACAACCTATAAAAGGTTAGCTAATGGTCGCAATCCGCCCGACTACCGCACCCTATTTTCAGGTCTCTGCCTTCACCTACCTCATTTTCATTGCGCACCGCACGCACCCGGTGCGTCGGCAACCTTTCCCGGCTTCCCTTGATCCTGAATAACATTTCGAATTGTCGATATATTGATACATTAGTTACTTATTTGGTTGCCGCTATCGAATTTTTAAATGATTTTCTGTGCGGATGAAGATGATGAGATGATGATGATGTGATATTATTTGTAGCCATGCTAATTATGAATGTCTCCGATATCCGTGGTGTCGATGAATTCTAGCAATCCTTAAGGAGATGTAAATTTTAACAGAGTGATTTTAGTTCTGGTAGAATTCCCTCGATTTCGCTCTTCATTATTACGATGTTTATTGCGGATGTGTGAGAGTAGAATACGGATGTCGTGAACGTAAACTTTTATTCGGTGCGTATGTTTACTTTATATTTATTGATTGAGTCTTTGTATAGGTTTGAACGAGCAAGAGATGATCGTCCAGGGTTTTTTGTAATTTTAATCTCCTCTTTGAGGTTGGTTTAAGTAAGGAATGAAAAAAAAAAGTTATTAGCGAATATTTTATTAGTTCTTTATTCATTTACTTTGTCGTATTCTTTTCTTTTGATAATGTATGTATTATGTAGTTGTATGTAGTTGTATCTATTCTTTTATATATTTATATATTTATTATTATATTATGAATATATATATATATATTATACTAATATTATATTATATATAATTTATATATAATATATATATTTATATATATATTATCATAAATATATTTATATTTGAAATTCAATTTTTTATACACAGTAATTTATTATCTCGATAAGCGTATCTATATATCTGCTCCGATTAATAGAATATTTTATATAAATATATTTTATTATTTTATTGTTTTGATATGCTTTGAAAATATCTATAGTATAAAATAAATTCTATATTATCTGTCCAACTATAAGAATGTTGTTGCATATTGTTATATTTTGTTGAGTTATTGATATTTGAATACTAATTTTACTTTAAAAGTAATTAATAGTTTTTCAAAACAAATAGTTTTTCTCTTTATTTTACATCTTTTTGAGAGGTATAAATTTTAACTGCTTGTTCGTTATTTGCTTGACTCTTGCAATTGATGACCCTCATAATAGTCTTATTGATGGTGATGATTGACTAACATATTCGATCAATACATAGAACAATCCCAAGATCTATTTAAATGGATTAGCATATAATTTGTGTTATAATAATATAGTTATATTTTTAGTTTATTTTTTTATTTGAAATCATAACTTACCTGACCAACAAAAACTCGTTCGTTATAGTGAATAAAAGAGTGTATCCATCCATTTATAGTCAGATGGATTCAGATTTCTATGATGTGGTGTTACAATTATTTGCTTCGCAAACATTTTCATTAAAATATACGTCTGTGTAATGAGATGTATGTATGATTTACAGCTCTATTGATTCCTTATGAAACTCACAATCTTTTTCAATTTCAATTTCAAGAGGTAACTTGTAATTATTCATATTAAGTCCTTAACAAGAACGCATTTAATAATCTATCTCTATTCTCAGCTTTAAAAGGGCAAATTCATCTTGGGTATAATTCTTGTCTCTTGTATTTCTACATTTCCGTTTAAATTTTTCATTTTGTTGTTTGGTGCAAAAAAAGTCATTACTTTGAAATCAATTAATCTTGTATAGTGCTGGTTCGTATATAGTGACAATGTGCCTGTACGACATGTCAGTCAAACTGTGCATCTTGTTCAGTATTTCACATTCCACCATCTGCATTCTCCGACTTCAGTATGTAAAAGTTTTTGAATTTTTCGATTTGCACATGCCATCTAGTATTCCCAAACTTTGCAAGCGTTCCGATTCATCTGATTAAGATCGGCGTGCTCTTCAACTTTATATTATTTACTAGGTATTCTATCACTTGTTTATTGGAACTTTTTCTATTTTCCTATCAACATTTATCGCTTTCTTTCTCCACTTCACTCCCCTCAATATATATAAAGGAGCTCAATTAGGGCGAATATTCAAAGCGGAGATATTAATACCTTTATTTAAATTTAATCCTATTTGTAAGGCTTCAAACTATTAAAGCTAAAGTTCAAAATTTTTTATCAATTTTTCATTCGATTACTTCACTCTTGTAAAGCTGTATTTTTTGAATTTTGACTAGTTTAAATTATGATTCTACGACAGGTTTATGTGTTTGGAGGTAGGGGAAGGATTAGGTTTCACGCTGCGTGTGAGCTGAATATGTGGTGTGTTGTGTTGAGGGTTTTTATTTCTTTCCATTCTCCTTGTTTATCTGTTATGATTTTAGTTTGAGCGTTTATGACCTTTTACGACTTCGCGCTCGCCTTCTCATTGATTTCTATTAGGTAATTATTAATAATAAAATCTAATAATTAATAATAATTTATAAATAATAATATAATAATAATATATTAAAGTATACGGAATTGTCAGTTGAATTAGAAAGATCACAGTATTTTAAATTAGGTGAAACATTATTATCCTGCCTTCGCTGATTCAGTGAACTGCTAAAATGTCAACTATATTGTTAATTAATAAATCTTATGAAAACTACTGACTCGCTTTCCCCCCTCCAAAATAAAATGAAATAAATTACAACGATCTTTAAAATGAGACTTTTAATTTTTTGTAAAAAAAATTTTTAAATCTAAGAAAGATTAAAAAAAAATCATGAATCGTAACAAATGCATGTAGTCATGATTTTTTACTACGGGTGGCCCTACGTGACCCGTGGTGGGGGTTAATAATAATGTTGGTTCATCATTATAAGCCTAATAAAAAAGTTAGAGAAGTATTGGGCAGATAGTTAGTTTTACATGAATAAATTTGTAGACATAATTTTTTCAAGCTCATTTCTTCGAGTTTTTGTTAGTTTCTCTTTTATCAGCTAATTTAATTATCATGTAAGCTGAAAATAAAACTGCTATTTTTCCTAATTAATTTCCAGGAACAATGTTATGAACCTAAAAAATTCGTTCACTAAGTTTTAATCATTAATAGTAGTTTTCTTATTAGGCCTTATTTGACATTCTCAGTAGGTTCTGGAATGGAAGAGGCGTTACATTACTAAAGCGATTGCCGCCGCACCGGTCGCGCCGCAGTCATGTGTCCGTGCGTACGTGCTGGTTGCACCACCCCCTGTAGTGCTAAGCCAAGCGTACTCTTTAAATCATTTACGAAAAACTAACCTAATGACAAGATCGTTAACAACAAATAATATAATAATAATAAAAATCGAAGTAGTACATGGTGTGATTAAATAGACATACCTTCCTTCTCACACAACTGCAAGTTGCTGATGCTAGTAGTATATCCTTAAAACACCTTACATCTAATGTTTCTCCTTTATTTTTAATGCTCCTGAGATTTCAATTCTTTACTATCTTTCTATAATATAATTTTTATTTATTAAAAGTAGTTTAACTTAGATTAAATTTCCTTTATTTCTTATATTATTGTTTTCGATTCCCTGAACTCTTTCTCGTAATTATATGATGTGTCTCTCCTCAGAGGCAGCTTTTTTAAAGCTAGGTATCAATACACCTATACACACTTTCTTCCTTTGACTCTTGCTAATTACACCTCTTGGATTCGTTTCCTTGTTTCTTTTACCAGGTCTAACCTTTCTCTCTCAAGTCATATGAATGGACTTAACTGTATGCTTACATTCTTAATGGTGCCTGAAATATCTCCTTTCATTTCCCCCTTCATTCTCACTTTCATTTCTCCTTTCATTTCGAAAGGTGTTTTTGCACACTTGCATGGCTTTATGAAGGCCTCTGAGTTACAATAACAATATAATATAATATATATATAGTATCATATTATATATATATCTATATTTATATATATAAAGATTTATGTTAGTAGCTTATCAATATTATATTGTTTATAATAATATTTTATATTGTTTATTCAATTGCATTATATTTTAATGTATCAATAAGTAAAAAATTTAGATTATTTTAGTTTGCATGATTTACGTTCCAAAATGCTGATTAGTCTTTACTATTAAAACTTTACACAAATGCAAGGTTTTGAAGAAACGCAATTCCCGCTTTCCTTATTAATTTAATTTCTTTCAGGTTTATATTTTTCATGATAATAAATTATAATTTCATTTATATTTGTTATTTTTCTTCAATTTTTTTTTTTTTACTTCTAATCTGTAATGATTCATTATAATTGAACTGTGTTAAATTTGTCTGACGGAGTTTAAGTGAATCGAATGGTTTTATGAAAATTATTTACGTTCTAGGAGTTGGCGCTGAGCACCGATTGAGCACGCTCGTCCGCACGCTCCGCACTGACCAGATAGGTACCACTATCAAGGTCATCTTTGTGCACCGCACGCACCGCACCTCACCGTCAACTGTTTTCACGTGCTCTGCGCTCTCACCTACATCAATTTCAATGCGCACTTCACCACCGACCGGTGCGTCGGCCAACTATTCCCCAGTCTCCTTGATATAGATTTTAGAAGGATGTTTCGAATGTCGATTATGATATTGTCGATTTGTCAATTAGTTACTTATTTGGTTGCCGCTGAATTTTAATATTTTCGGTGTTGGATGATGATGATAAGATGATGATGATTTATGCAGATGATGCATATGATGGTGATGATCGGATGATTTTTGACTCTCTTTCAAGCATTTTCAAAGAATGTGAATTTCTGCGGTCTCTGAGATAATGATAAGGAATGTAATTTATAAAGATTGTTTTAGTTATGTAAGAATTCCCTCGGATTTCCTCTACTATATTTCAACCCGAATGTTGTTGATGCAGTGTTCCTGAATGTTAATCTAATGCTTCTCCTTTATTTTAATGCTTCAAAGAATCAATTTCTTATCTATTCTTCTCATAATAACTCTTCCCGCAATCATATATTCATACACGCAACTTAAAACTTCATTGGTCTTATTCTTGTATTCCTATTTCGATCTTCTCGTAATATAATAATGTGTCTCACAGCAGGCAAGCTTTTTAAATAGTTTTCTTCATATCCACTCCTAGTTACTTTCTCTCCTATTTCTTACTCTCCTTCTGAACTCTACCACCTCCTTTGAGAATTCGTGTAGATGTTCTTTCTACACAGTCTATCCTTTATATCCAGGTTTATGACATTGACTATAGATGCTATGCTCATCTATGGTAGCTGGATTTCTCCTTTTATTTCCCCAGCTTCTTTTGATTTGCCTTGCATGGCTTTATTAGCCTCTAGTTTACAAGAAAATTTTACAATATTTAATTAAGTTGCGTTTGTTTAATGTTTTATCTCTATAGTTATCTTTGTACTTATATATTTTGTCTTAATAATATAATATATAATAATAATAAAATTAATAATAATATAATCTAATAGATAATATAATATACTAATATATAACTATAATATAATATATATTCATGTCAATTCAAAACAATTTATTCGAAAGAGCAATATACATAATATGTTAGCTTTCAATTAATTATAATTGTTGTAATATATTAATAAATTAAGGATACAACAAATAATAATAATAATAAAATAGATAATAATAATAATAATAATAATATAATATATAATATTAATAATATAATAATAGTAATAATATATAATTATATAATCTAAGAGTCTTTCGTTGTTCATGTTTATATCGATTTCTCTCTTCTTAAACATCTTTAATTTATAACTTTTTTTTATGGTAAAAGTTAGGACAAAATGGGAAATCAATACACAGAACCAGTTATATTTAATATATATTATATATATCTATATATATATAATATATATATATATTTGTGTATATAATTTATATATTAATGATAATTTATTTGATATCTTGATACATTAAATTATTATATATATATATAATTATATAATTATTATTTATGTATGTTAAATGATATTTAAAATATATTATGCTAATTTCTCATTATATAATATTATATATATATTAGAGATTTGTAGTGTAAAAAGAGAACTTTTTTTATTTTTTTTTTAAAAACATTAAAAAAAAATTGATCAAGAATAATGTAATTATATTCCTAAAGGAGTTAAAATTATATATAGATTCCTTTATTTTTTATCCTCAAGTAAAAATGTATGTAATTTATGGCATCTTATATTTGAGCCATTTGGTGGTTAATGTAATACCTTGATAAAAAAATTAATGATATCTCATTAATCATTGGATGCTATCATTAATTAGATTATATATATTTGAAGAAGGAGGGGATGAGTCTCCAAAAATTGTTGAATTTCAAATTAATTAATTAGCATTGAGTATCCAAGTTATTTCATTAAAAATAACTCGTCTTTATTAATATGATAAACGATTGATAGATAGATACTTTGAGAGCATTGATAAATGAAATGAATTGATATTCTTACATAGTATATTGTATTAATATTTAATATATTATATTATATTATACTATATAATATATATATATATATATTTTAAAATTTTTATTGTGAACGAAATATTAAAATAGTATATTTATATGTTGCTGTAATATACCATATATTAACTATTTTATTATATATAATTCAAATATTTATATTTTTGCCTTTCATCTTATAGTCTTTTGTTTATTATTATATATATATATATATATATATAATGAACATCTAGGTTTCCTTGTTCTATACCTATATATAATATTATATAATATACATATTTATATTTGGTAAATTAAACTTTATTTATCATGTTATATATTAGGTAAATGTTTTAGTTTTTGCAAATATTTTTATATTTCATTCTTTTACTTAAAATATTAAAACATTTAAATAATTTTATCAAATATACATTATTTAACATAATTAGTATTTTTAGCAACGGTTTTTAGCATACTGTATATTTATTCGAAAACAGAATAACATTTATTTAATATTTTCATTTAATTAATCTCGATTCTGAATTTAGATTTAAAATAACAATCTTGAAATTCTAGCGGAACTGGAAAGAGAAATCTTAAGAAGTTTAAGGGTGAGATCGATGAGACAGTGAGGGGGGGGTAATTTTGTTCGAGTGTTGGACTTGTTTGAATGATTGTGAATAGTATTTTTAAATCAAGTTGAACAATCGTTGCATAATTTCATTTCGAAGACTAAAAGAATGGTAACTCTGATACCAAAAAACTTTTGTAAACTCCTCCACCACCGAATCTAAATCTAAACAAAACAATTTTTAACATAAGAATATATACCACTTTTTATGTTTTAACACGTCAACCTAGGAAAAATGTGTTTACCAAACGTATATATGTCATGGTGGTGTGTCTACTCAGAAATCCAACCATTGATTTACCCATTACAGTTGACGAAAGATTTAATCATATAGCGGATGAAACAGCAGAAATTTCTGGGGTGGAGGAGCTGTCTGATAATATTTTATGACTGTTAATAAAATTATGAAAGATTAATTTTTCTATACTTATGTAATCGCGGAATTCCAATTATTAAAATTTAATTTATAATCATATGGTAAAACATGGTTGACATGATTTTTTATTTTCCGCTGAATCCAAATATTTAATCGATTGTTTTCTATCACGTACTATTTTTCGCAATGACCATAAATTATTTCTCCATATACTAAATTGCCCACATTATATTATTATTATTATGCATATTTTATTATTATTATTATTTTATTATTCTATTCTTATTTTTTATTATCTATTATTATTAATTATTTTTATTTTTATTTTTAGTTTTATTTTTATTTTTTTTTTTTTTTTTTTTTATTTTTAATAACAGATGATATTATATTTTTATTTTGTATTATTGTTTATTTTTATTTATATTTTTATTTTTTTTTTATTTTTATTTTTATTTTTCTTTTTTTTCTTATTATTATTATTATTATTTATAATATATCTAACTATTTATATATATATATAATATATATATATAGTTTATATATACTATATATTATATTATATTTACATATATTCTAATAATTTAGTATATATTATACTATATATATATATTATATTATATATATCTATATATATATATATTTATTAATAATTATATATATTAATATAATATAAGTATACTATATTATATTATACGTGTATGCATAGAACATTTGAAATTTATTTTCTTTACAAAATATATTATAATATATATATATATATATACTATATAATATATATATTATATGACTATTTATATCTATATTATATATATTATATTATATATATATAATTATATGATATCTACTTGTCAAAGTATGAGTGAATTATAGCTTTTCTAAGCGCGCATTTAAGCATCACTTTTGTGGAATTTTTTCTCTTTTGTTTTAAAACATTATTATTATATTTTATTGTTTTTTTTTTCTAATATATACTACATATATATATTAATTATCAATCATATACATTTTGCTTTGACTATGTTAACTATTAACAATATATATTATATATATTATATATAATATATTATATTATATATATTTTATTATTCATATTTGATATATTATATATATATATAAATATATAATAATTATATAATTTTGCTTTATATGTTAATCTTTAAAATTAATTAAGAAAAACTATAGTTTCTCGCTGTGTATAATTTATTTATAATATATACTATATATTTTATTTATTATAGTATATAATCTTTCAAAAACATTTCTTTAAAGTGCAAATATTTTGTATACTGTGGTAGTTTTGTTGCGTAAAACAAAGACTTATTTTACTAATTTGTTAAATGTTTTACTCTGTTTAATTTGGTAATTGTTGTCATGATAAATATTGCTCCATACAAGTTGCGGAAGTTGTACTAAATGCGAATAATTGCAGCCTTGGCAGAAAATTAATTTCGTTTATAATTGTAAGCGTGTATTTTTGACTTCGTATTTACTCTTCAACTCGTTTTTTATTCACCTTACAATTATAGGTTATTTCTACCCCAAAATATACATCTTGTGAGACATTGCCTCACTGAGAAGATTTCCAGTTTCCTATCACTGTTGTTTTTGAGATATTACTGATGTATTTGACACCCCCCGATTAGATGGCAGATGCTGTTGTTCACTGAAAAATGTGAGGCTCCACCCAAGTTGTTTAATTCAAATAACTTTGATTGACTGACTCTAGAGATTTAAAATTGAGATGTAGCTGAGCAATTACTTGGATCAGTCTGAAGCAAAAACCTTTGTTCTCCAGGCACATCTTTCTTCTGTTATTGTCATAGGAAAAAGATTATTGCCATGATTTATGGTTAGATTTATACAGTAGCTGGGAGACTACTCTTAACTTTCTTGTCGCATACTGAAAGAGTTCTCTGCTTTTGACAATAATTCGTTATTCGATTAGCAGATTCGTTCATTTGAAGAGGCTATTCAAAAATTTTGAAACTGTTAACATTTGAATATGAAGTATATTATGACACTTTGGGGATTTAAAAGTTATTGATGTACTTGGATGACAATCTGGGTACACTAAATACCCTGTTTATTGCGATGACATACAGCTTTCTTTAAATGTTGGAGGCTAGAACTTTCCCCATCCACTCTCCCACTCTGGGTCAAACATTATTAAATATCCTCTTGTGATAGAAAATTTTTTACCTCCTTTACTATTAAAATGGGATCTTATGAAACAATTCACGAAAGGCTTCTCTAAGTGTTCTTGGTTTCGAATATGACAAACAAGTTGCCAAATGATCATCATAAACCAAGAGCAGTATAGTTTGTGACGAAGATTAGAATTCGACAACTTTGTTGTGATATTAAAAAAAAAAACTTGCACCGTGAAAAGAGGTGGGTTGCTTTCAAGCCAGATTTCATAACTTTTTTTGGAACTTTAAGATCATAACTTTAAAGTTATCTAGAGCTGTTAAAACTTTTAAATTGAGTTGAAGCATAGTTGAAGTTCCCTTTCTTCATTCCACTTGAATTATTCCCGAATTTACACGATATTGTGGAGCAGGTGAAGTTTATCAAAATATCATGAGAAGGAACAGAGTCAGTCGGTGGATAAAAGATTGATGGCAGATAGTATTGTGTTTAAAGAACTAGGGTGATCACGATAAAAGGACGTTATTCAGCGTCAAAAGTAAAAAAAGGTATATTGATATGTTACATTGTTATGGCTAGCCCATATGTTCACGTTTCATATGGTCGACACGGATTGAGTTTTCCCTTACATGCCGCGCACGGTGTTGGGGATGGGTAGTGTTAGGTTAGGCTAAGTTAGGTAGTAAGTAGTTTTAGGTTAAGTTTTTGATCTTAGAAAAACTCTTAAATAGCAGATTGTTTTATTTTTTTTTTAACTAAACTCATAACCCCTTCTAATTAATTCAAATATGAGAAAGACTTAATTGATATTATGTGACGGTGTCGAGCAAAGATATTTGAACTTATTTGTAAAAAAACCTACTGAGGGAAAGGATATAATTTTCAGAAATCGCGTACAAATCTTACTGTATGATACTATCATCAATCAACTTTTTCATATTAGTCTGACAAGGAGTCAACATCCAACCCAAATGGAGCGGTCATTCTTTTTTATTCCACTTCCGACCTTACCATGAAAAATTTTTTTTGCCGGTCTTCATCATATCCTTGGGGGACTGCCAAATTTCGACAGTTAAAATGGTGACGACATCAAAAAATTCCGTACGTCCGCCGCAGGCTTTTAGGTTGTTAGGGTTAGTTAAGTTAAGTTGTTAGTTTAGGTTGGTTTTATATATATATAAAAACTCTAAATAACCACATTTTTTTTTTTACAATCCTTGCAGCTTCACTCTCAGCCCTGTAGATATCTTCTTAAATATATTCAGCTTTATAATTAGTCAATTTACGTATTTTGATTAAAATTTGGATGGCGGAAGGAGTTTCGGAGATAAACCTCAATATTATAAAAGATAATGAATATTTTCTAACAGTAAAAATATTAAAACTCAAATACCTTCCTGTACTATTTTGAATCTATATTTATAAAAAAATATTTGAGTGAATATAAGAAGTCCCTTTTTTGGTCCTTGTTCATCGAGTTTTAAAAAGTACGAACGAATATAAAAGCTAGAAGTAAATGTAATTAGGACCGCTAAACCATTATTTACAGAGTTTTTGGGAATAGGATCGTGTGGAAAAATGGTGAGAGTTCGAAAATGAGACAGCTGAAATGGATGGAGATTGAGGAGAGAGATATCATTGATTGGAATAACAATATTTAACTGAACAGAGACAAATGAGCATATATTGAACGACTTCCTTCAATAATGAGAAGAAGATGGAGATAAGCTAAAAAAGAGATTTAATATTTAGTAAATAGTGAAAGGAAAGTATAGTACTAAAAAGAAGATACTTTAACTGATAAGATACAGAAAATGTTGAAGAGGAAGGGATTAAATAAAGTTGAAATAAATATCATCACTTTCAAAAATTTGTGAAGGAAACATGGTAAATTCAACGTTTCAATAGTCTCATAACACACCTTAAATGAAATCCATGAATTCCAAATATATAATATTCTTATATTATTATATTATATTATATATTTTTATATATATATTTAATATATATATTTATATATATTATATTATATATATATATATATTATATATATATAAATATATATAATAATTAATATATTTTATAAGTATTATATATATATTAATATATATATATATATATGTACTATTATAATATTATATATTATTATATATCTATATATTATATATATATATTATCTAATATATATATATATTTATTATTATTATATATTAATTATATTTTATATATAATCTATTTTATAAATTATATTTAACACCACGTTCACGGCGCCTATCATGATTTGACTGTTTTCCAGTTAGGAAATATTATATATTTTATATCGTTATACTGAAAAATATTTGCAGATTGTATTCTATTTTTCCTCCTATCAGGAATAATATAAATACTTATATAAGACTTTTAGCAAATACTCTATGAATAATAATAAATATATTAATCATAATATTTCGAATTGAAAAATATATTAAAACTGATATATATCATTATTGAAACGTGATATAATACATCATATAATAATATTATAATAATAAGAATATAATCTATTAATATAATAATAATAATAATAATACTAATTTAAATAATAAATATAATTACGAATAATATATTATAATAATAAAAAACTAATTAAATAATAATTCAATAATAATATATATAATATAATATCCAATATCATAAATATAATAGTAAGAAAATTCACTTAGGTTTTTCTATTAATACGTTCAGTTTAACATCTGAATTTTCCTTATAGAACCACACTGATTTAACGAACAATAGTGTTTTAAAAAAATCTTTATACTTCGTTTTATGTGGACTAAGCTTTACTCCTTCAGCTTTATTTTTAATAATAGACGAAACATCTTTGTTATCTTTCGGGTAAGCTGTCTTGAGCTCTAATCAATAGATGGGTGTTGCTGTGAGGAAAAAAATAATTAGGGAATAATTATATCATATAAGTATATATTATATCATATAGTAGGATTATAATATTTAAATATTATAATATAGATATATATATATATATATATTATTTTATTCGTGATATTATATATTATAACTTATATATATTTAAGTTGTCTGTCTCTATCTGCCTTAGCTGGTATTCCAATGTGAAATTCGCGAAACAAGATTGTTAGCAATGAATTATTAAAGAGGTGTTAAGCAATGACAATTTAGAGGTATAAGGCTATGTATTCAAGAGAGAGAGAGAGGGAACAGAGACCTACAAGAGACGAGAGAGAAGAGGCAGAGAGATGAGATGAGAGAGAGAGAGCGAGAGAGAGAGAGAGGAGAGAGAAGAAGGAGAGAGAGAGAGAGAGGTAACGTTTAACAGCATAATATCGATTTATTGATCGTTTTAGCATGCTGAAATTTGTTAGAGTTCAATATATACTTTAGCCTGTATTGGTCCACTGAAGGATTATCCTCTCTTTACGCTTCCAAACTAAGTCTATGCATTGTAATAAACTGTTATATTTCAGCAGTCTCTAATTTCGTGTGTACCCTTTTCATGTGTTTTGCAATGTTTCACATTTAATTAACCAGGATCCGATTTAATATCTCTTATTTCGTCAATTATCATACACTTTAGCTATGACTTTCTGTTTACTCATATTGATCTCGTGCTCTTGTTTCGATCTTTTCAATCTGTCTTTACGTATTTGCTTAGCCATCTATATATATAATATATATATCTAATATATATATATATAATATATATTATATATATAATTTATACTATATATATGTAAGATATAAATATATATATTATATATTTATATATATAATATATATATATACTATATATATATTATATATCTATATATATATATTTAATTATTTTATATATTATTATATATAGCATTAATATTTAATATATATATATATAATATATTATAATTATATATATAAATTTATTAATTATGTATATATTATTCATTGCATTACACTCTTCTATGCTTAAAGAAATTTCTCATGTAAAATGTTATAGTATATATTTAATATATATATATATATATTATTACTATTATAAATATATTATATAATATATAATATTATATTATATAATTTTTTCTATATAATCTTAAACTTTCATCAAGGTATATACCTTATGAATAACATTGCCAGAATAATATAACATTAGAACAAAATTAGGTAAATAACCACATACTAAGTTTAAGTAAAAAAAATAATTAACAAAATAGCATAGTAATTAATAAATTGTATAAATCCCTTACTATGATATATTAAAAATGTATTTTATTAATTTTATTAATTCTGTAAGGTTTAAAATCTGAAACTGAGAATTTTTTAATTATTTTACAATTTTCCAGATTGAATATATTTTCTTCACGGGAGTTAAAAGAGTTTATGAGCTCGCATTTTTTTACATTCCTAATTTTGTTTTATCAAGGCTAAAAAGTTTCTGTTAAATATTTGTCTGAGCACTTCTATTATTAGTCGTCGTTTTGTCACACACCAACACCACACACACACACACACCACACACACACACACAACACCTACTCCACCTTACAACACCTGCCACACAACAACCACACACAACCACTTCCGATTTTACGGGCTAATTTAATCATGTTATACTATATATTGTAAATAATATTATATATTTATTATATATATATACTTATGATATATATATATTATTTTATTAGTATATATATAATATATAATATATATAATACTATATATATACTTTTTCTTGTTTTTCCATTTCAGAGGTGATGGTTAATGGATGATTTTGGTAGTCCTTCGTAATGGCTATTTTATCTGTTTTCACAAACAAATGCTATTTAGCGTTTGTTGTATTATTGGTGTGTTGTTTTTGTTGTTGTTGTTGTTGTGTGTGTTGTGTTGTGTTCTCTGGTTGTGCATATGTGTTAATTTCTTGCTAACTACCAAATTTATATATATATCTAATTATATATTATATATTTATATATTATATAATATATTAATATATATATATTTTATATATTTATATCATATTATTATATATATTATTATACTATATATATCTATATATAATATATATTCTTGTGAGAAAGCGATATTTCCACATGGAATCCATCAGAGTTGGTGGGTTCATCTGACGAAAACACATTCTTTTACTTTTCTTTCGGATGTTTCGATTTGGTTCCGGCTATTATATATTATTATATATATATATATTTTAATTATATATTTATTCTTATATATATATATAATTATATATATATATATATGATATATATATCTTAATATATTATTATTATATTATATCTATATATAATAAGTATATATATATATTATATCAGCCTTCTTCTTATTTTGCTCTTCCCCGCATACAAATCGACCTTTATATATGTATATAATAATATATATTATTATTATAATATATATTATATATCTATAATATTATATATTATATATTATAAAATATATATATTATCTATATATATATTATATATATTATATATATATATATATTATTATATATATATATTACTATTTATTTTATATTATTTATTATATTTATCTATAATATAAATATATATATATATTATATTTATATATAATATATGTTATCCTTTTCATTACAGCAAATATTATTTTTTCAATTAGATATCTCAAAACTACAATAGTCGAAGGAATATTGCTGGAATGCTGGTCAATTTTAGTGCGAAAAAAAAAAAAACAATAAAATATCTCACACTCATCTTCAACAGGATCATTTTGATCCTTTAAATTTAGTTGGAAAATGTAAAAAAAAAATAATAAAACTAAATTTGGCTATTTTTTTTAGAGAGGAATATATATATATTATGCTATTATAATATATGAAAGGTATTACACGGCAATTAGGGGCTCGGCCGACGGGAACAGGAGCGAGTTTTCTTACAGCAAACGACTATTAACACCAAATACAAAGCTAGTTCGGGAGCCTTCCGGAAGGGAATTTAGTCCTACCCGTAGTTCCGAAGGCGAACCCGATATCTCCATCGGTTGTGGTAACCCTGTGGTATTCTTTAGCAAAAAAAAGCAAAATTTATGAGTCTATTTATTTTACGATTAACCAGTAAAGTCTTCTTAAATAGGCTCTCTTAATCTATACTATAATTTTAACAATAATTTTTTATTTTTTATTTTTTTTTAATTTCTATCTAATTTTACCAGGATTCCAAAAATGGTTTCCTTTTCGCTTACGACTCCGTCAGTTTTGAGATTTTTTTTTTCTTTACATTTTCCGCACCTAAAAATTGACCTGCATTCAGCATGTATTCCTTTTCCCTGTACGACTGCATTTTTGATTTGGAGGAATGGATTACAGCTATGGAATCATATAACACATTTTATATATATATATCTATATAAATATTTATATTATATATTATTATTATATATATATAATAGAACTTATATTATATTTATAAAATATATATAATTTTATTATATATATATATATCATATATTAATATAATATACATCATTTAGATTAGTTTCTAATTCTTAATTCAGTTATTATTGTTCTTTTAATTTTAGATAATCGAAGTAATTTCTATAAATTAAGATTGAAATGGATGTATTGTTGCAGTACGGTATGTTTCGATTCTATCAGACTTTGTCTGATTCGTATACAAAAAATTCTCGGCGATACCGCGACCCACAACTTTTACTTATTCTGTTAATTTTGTTTTATTTGTAAATTCTTATGTTTTTGTTATGTGTATTTTAATTATAATTTATTATTATATTCTTCATATGACCCTGAAATTTCGAAAATGATTCAATTTCATTATTATTGTATTATTTTATATTAATTTATATTATTTTATTATATTATTTTATTATTATATTTTTTTTTATATTATCTTTATTTATTATATTATTATTATTATATTTTTTATTATTTTTATTATTTATATTTATATATTATTATATTATGTATATAAATATATCTATCGATATATATATAATAAATATAATATTTTATATAATTAATATAATCATATATATTATTATATTATTATAATTTAATTAATTATATATATATAATATTATATTAATATATATAATATATTATTATATATATATTATATTTATATATTATTTATTATATATATTAATATTATATATTATTATTATTTATTTATATAATATATATATTATATATATATCGATATATTAATATAATAATATATATATCTATTATATTTATATCAGCAGCATAGCAGATAGATGGTGATTTACTGCGATTCTCTAATTCCGGAAGTTCGGAACAGTGAACCGATTCGGAAGATGTGGACGGATTTCCAACTCAATCTTTCACAATGGAAGTCAGCGGCACTCTTCTAAAGTACGTTACAGCAGGAATGAATTTAAATTATTAATAATGTTATTAATTCTGCTAATTAATTATTTAATATTATATAATTGTTCTGTGGTGTGATGGGTGTGATTTTTGGGGTTTGATTTTTCTCCGTAGAGGGATTGGCGTTTAAATATCTACTGAGCCAGAATTTGTATTGATATTAAGGGGGCTTTAAGATATCATTCTATATTTGTGTTCATTTTTTTTATGAAGTTTTTTCAAGGAAGTTCTCGCGGCTGTGGGAGAGTGAAGCTATGTGGGCGTTTATCTTTGGAACTTTGTTCTTGAAAGTCTAAGCTCAAGAAGTTTAGTTTTTTTATATATTAATATATATATATATATATTTTATTAGATTAATATATATTTCTATTTCTATATATATAAAATATTATATATTAATTATAATTTTATATATATATTATTATAAATATATTAATATTATATATATTTTATATATATATATATATATTATTATAATATATATTATTAGATATATATATAATAATATATATATATCTATTTATATATTTATATACTAACTATTATTATTTATAATCATAATATAATAATATTATAATATATATTATTATATAATAATATAATGATTATATATATATACATGATAATGATAATATAAATAATATATAATAATAATAATAATAATATATTAATAATTTTAAAATCATTCAAGAATGTGCGTTATAGCTAGAAGTAAGTATATATAAATATATTTACTATATTGATTAAATAATCTATTGCTTCTTTTTAGTGTTCTTTGTATTTCTTTCTATATTTCATTGGAAAATATTCTCCTAGAGAAATGCAGATATAATTAGATCAAACTATATTAGAATTGAAATAGATGGTTGAGTCCCTCTAGCTCTAGGTAACATACTCAGTCCTAATTTCCTATAATAATATGATCCTTTTACGAAATTGGCCCATCCACTATACAATATCTCTATTTCCCTGCATTGTGTAACTTTTTTTTCTGAGAAGCTACGGTGACCCATCTATTCAGAAATTATCATTTGTGGACATGATCAGAGATCTGTGGTTTAAATTTTCTCATCACAACCCCCAATGCTTTCAATTTCCAAGATGTTCTCACATTTCTTTGTAGATTTATTCGAATATATTAAAGAGGTAGTTAATTCTGTATCATCAACATTAGAAAACCAGCTGTCTTCCCTCATCTAGACTCTTTATTTCATATTTATGGTAGATATAGTGAAAATACGCGTGCAAGTACATAACTTATAAGGATTCTTTAAGTATTTGGTCGAAAAGGCGTCGCGGACTGAGGGTATGGGAGAACAAGGTTGCGTTTAGAGTGTTAGGATGTGTGGTCAATTTACATTGACAATTGATTAAGGAATGGAAGACAGTAAATTGTTTTAGTTTTATAATTTCTGCAGGCTATGATAGGATTAATTGGGAGCTCATGTGGCATGATTAGTGTAATATTGTTGATGGTGATCTTATTGATCAAAGTTGTTACAACGTAGTGAAGCGTGTGGAAGATATGGTGAAAGTGATTGGTCCTGTTTATTTTATTGCGAGTGGGCAAATTTGTTGTGTCTTGCTTTTCATTTGTATAATGGATGGGCTTATGAAGATTTTCTGTGGTGTGCTCTGAAGCGCGACTGTGTGTGTATGCTACGGCTATTGTATAGAGAGGTGAGGGTGCCTCTATTTACACGAATTATTTGGTTTTGTGTGGAATCTGAAGGAAGTTTGAGGTAGAAGGATTTGGAGGGTGTGTAAAGGAGGGTTTTGAAAGTACGTAGATGAGAGTAAGGTTATTTGCGTAGTGAGGACATCCTCGTGTGAATTCTTTTGAGATGGTGACATGGACCAAGTGTCGAGTTTAAATATTAGGTTATCTGTTGATGAAAGGGCGGTGATGCAGTGAAACAGTTATATAGAAAGTGGAATGGTAGAAGTTGCTGAAGAATCAATCCTTTTGGATGTGTAAGGGACTAGTCTTGAGTAGACAATAGCGGATTCATGGAGGTATGTTGACTGTTAATGGTCTATGGTAGTTAAACTATGTCTAGATAGGAGGTCAGATCTATCGTACAATGTTCGTAAATGGCAAGATGGAAGGAATTGATAAAAGAGGATGCAGATTGGAGTGTTTGGTGTGAGAAGGTAAGTTAATGAGGAATAAATGATGTACATTTGAAATGGTTGTCATGTGAGAAGATGATCGTCGGCATGCGTTAGCGATGGTATGTGGTGAGTGTGTGAAATCTTTGACGGCTGGAACGAAAAAAGTGATTGGTCTTGAAAGATGCTGGGGAGAATGTTGTTTGAAGAGAGAGAAGTGCATAAAGGTGTGAAATGCTGGAATTTTGGAGGTGTATGGTTGTGGCCCACCTGGGCCAAGGCCTAATGACGAGATGCCTAGTAGGATCATCGCGTCGGCCTAAGTGTGATTTTCCGACTGAGGGCGGTTCACTCAAATGGTAAAAAAGGGGCATGTAAGACTGGGCTTTCTTTTTCGACTTGTCTTCTATTCTTCTGCTATTTTCGTTACGGTGGCTGGTATCACACTCCCCATTTGGGAGAAGAAGGTGGGTGATGCGATTATATATATATATATATATAAATACTATATATATTATATTAGATATATTATATATATTTTATAATATATTAATATATATATATATATATTCTTATAATGGCGGCCGGGTGTCAATCAACCCGGTCTTTTATTTTATCGCTTGAAACACTGAGTACCGCATTGCGAAATTATGCTTTAAACATGATCTTGTATACATTCAAGGAGAAGAAGCCAGATATTTTAGATAGAAATATTAATTCCACTTTAAAGAGTGAACACTTTACTGCGATATCTATATATATAATATATATATATATTATTTATAATTTATATATATATATATTCTTCCTCATATTATATAGTATATATTATAATATATATATTATCATATATAGAAAAGTTTTCTTATG